>JAODKM010000020.1:23725889-23768171 GCA_026780845.1 Petrocephalus sullivani
GCCGGCCGACACGCCACACCAACCCCCCCCCCCACCCCCCCCCACCAGACGCCTGCTTCAGTGTGAACCCAGAGTGAAAATACGGAAGGACCAAAACTCGGTAATACGGAATAAATGCTGGCTCGGTGTGTTTCAAAAAACGTGTTAAACGCATAACATATTTTTCTTCGATTTATCAAAGTATACAAAGTTTTGCAATAATCCTGCAAGACTTCCAATTGAGTGGGGAAAAAATGCTACATTATGCAAGGAAAAACAAAAAAGTATGACCATTAGTTTAAAGATGTCAAAGTAGGAGCGAAGACTTTCATGCCACAGTTTGTTTGAAGTGTTCAGTGGCTCCCAGAAAATGTATTTAACATGGTCAGAACTTCATAAAATGTGTGTGTGACTTTCAGTCTGATGGGATAAAGTTGTATCTACTTTTATTTCTGAGATTAACTGAATTTATAATTTTATTTGGTATTTTGATTCGGACGGGGGGCTTTCAGCATCTGTTTTATTGTTTGTGTTTTAAGCTATCGCTGTGAACCCATGGCCATAAACTCTGCATTGCTGGAGCAGCTATTGAAGACATCTCCACATAGAATATGATAATCCCCGTCGAATGGGGACAGGCCGCACAGTTCTGACTTTGCGGCGGACTGATGTCGCATATTCTATGCGCGCATTTAAAACGTACTCCTCATCTCCAGTTTTTTCTGGTGGAGCAGTCAGGCGACTCTAATAAGCAGCTTCTACTGAAAGTATTTATCAGATTGAGAGATAGGGAGATTACATCAAGTACAAATATACGTCCTTATTATCCTTCCTGAGAACAGCCCGCCCTGCTGACACTGGAGGTGAGGGAAAAAGGGAGGGAGGGAGGGAGAGGGAGAGACAGGATAGAGAGGGACACTGTAGGGGATAGAGACAGAATGATGGAGCAATCTCATTATCTCCCTCACTTATGTATCACTGCCATTGCTTAGCTTTTATTTACAAACAGTAACATGCACAATTCTCAGTAAACAGGATATGCAATGGCCAGATAACACCTGGCATATGGGAAAAATTTGTGACTGTTGTCTGCATTTTTTTAAAAAGTACTTGGATTTCATTTTTTTTTCTTTTCCATAATTTTTCTGATCTTGTATGCGGAATACTTCGAACTGTTGTGCACTATTTGATTGTTTTGACAACCTGGATGTAACATAACATGTAATTCCTGCATGTAATTTTTTATTTTTTTTTTGCTTATAATTGCCCTAAGGTATTCAAAAAAGCCTATAGATAGTTTTCAAGAGTACCTCTAAAAGCTGTTATAAACCAAAGCAGATAAATAGCATTCGGCTACTTTTTGAATTTAAACAATCCTGCTATGTAATATTGACAAGTAGTATTAATCTTCAATGAATGCAATATTCTTTTGAAATGGCATTAGTATTATAATAATACTATCAATTATATCTTTCATTGTGTTCCCATCTGCCCCTTTCAAGATCTAAATTATGTGCATTAGTTCGTAAATTAAGTAACGCCTGTCTGTATTTAGCTACATGCCATGAATACATTCTCTGCTTCAAGAAATAATTGGTGGTTCAGTGGTCATTTAGACAGTAACTATCTCTACAATACTCGTGTCATTTTGAGAAATAACTACCTCTTAACCTTTGACAAAATTCTACAGAAACTCCCCTGATTTGATTAATCTCACACACAAACAAGACTCAAAGAAAATTATATTTTTTACATTTATTATCCAGAGCAATCTGCACGAATATTACAGGTAATTTGCCCAGCTAATATTAAGTAATGGTGTGCTGCCAATCTCATTACTTTTATTTTCAAGACAATTAGATAACAACATGCGCAGGTCATTGGCTTTCTTGTGGTCTCTCTATAACAAATAGCTAATAAAACCAAATAATTTCTGTTGAAAAAGTTAACTTAGGGCAGAACTAAATAAAGAACTGCTGTAAATATCAAAATGTTTTACATCATACACTTTTCATTCCTTATAGCTTAACCAATGTTTCCCTTCTTGTGAAACACATTTCTCTGTAAATGTCAATAAATGCAAATATATATTCTCCAGACCCGATTTCTCATTTATATATTATTATTCATATAAAATTTATATACATTCCTTTAAAATATTAAGTTTAATGTCACTTATCAATGCAAGGATCTGCAAGTACGTGGGAAAATCAAACTGGAAATTTGTAATTTTTCTATAGCTATATTTAATGCAGGGGAAAATCAAGACTTATTTTCCTGTACATTGACAAATATTGTTGTTTTATTATTTTTTATTATTATTTTTTTAATTACGTGACATCTGAATTGTAAAGCTGGGTAAATTCCTTCATTCCTACATTTGGTATTTGTACTGGGTAACTATGGGTTAACAGAGCGGCAGTAAAGCATGTCTATCAACATAACATCTCCTTAATATTTTCACTATTGTGGTGAAATTAACAAACATACAGCAGTACATATTCTTGTTCTCCGGTAATTCAAAAATTGTACAAGTAGCAGGACATTGTCTGTGTAATTGGATTTAATTTCTACAGTTATTCTGTCTATAAAGGACGGTTGTTTCGATTGTGTAATAATTCATGAGAGATGCAGATATGAACATATCACTATTTATACAGCATATGATATTCATGCACTTCCAACGCTACCAGCAGCCTGGCCAAGTGCGTTTTTTTTTTTTTCCTCAGGAAAATCTGCTCTAACATTATCTGAAGCGGCATTTTATCATTGTTTGGTTGTTCTGGGTTTTATCAAGATGCCCCACAGAGTAGGAAAATATTAGAAGGCCAGAAACCTGCCAATTTAAACTTGCTTCAAAAGCATATTGACCACTCAGCTGAAACTGTATTTCCATGTGCCTCGTCCTTTGAATTGCTAAAATCAGCTTGGCAAAAGACACGGTACCATAACATTCAGCTGTGGGCTTCTTTCAGCCAAAGCGCTTTTCTTTTGTGGTGGAAAAAAAAAAGCGAGCTTAGGTCTTAGCTGGGCTGGAGTATGGAGAATGCATGGGTCCATCTGGCACCCTTACAGGAGGCTTTGTCAGGTTTGATCCAAGACACACTACTGCAGAGGAGTTCTTTTGAAACACCTGCAGTACACCTTATTTACTCACAGCGGAAAAAAAATGAAAATTGGCTAACAAAATTATTTCTTTTTGTTCTATAAAAGATATTTCTTTTTGTGGGTTTATTCTAGACAAAACACAAATAATCATTCACACACACACACACACATATATATATATATATATATATATACACACACACCCATGTATTTTTGACTCAACCACTACCCCACCTTGTTTGGCTAATCAATACCCCAATCAGTTATTTAATTAAACAAGTTACTTAATTAATTGAGCTGGTATAGAAATTTAACGAACACACATAATGGCTGAGGTGCCCCTAAGAAGAGTCATGGGAACCAAAGCAGAGTTTATGTAGCCATCCAACAAGATATCTGTAACTTTCTGGAGAACAGGCAAAATTCTTGTTCATTTTAATGGTGTTACTGTTAATGTGCATATATTTTTCTTTTTTCTGAGTTCATACACATACTACCAAGATAAATAGCCATAAACATTTTCTTTGACTGGCTAAAACTTTTGCACAGTACTGTAAATGTTCTTATTGTAGTATGACTTTTTATAACAACTTTTAATATACTAGTATGATTATATATGCACAATATATAAACATAAGAAGTTAATGTTGTGTAAGTAAAAAATGCTCGATTAAATGGGTGTTTTGACATAGAATGTATACATAGACGAGCTGAAAACATAAATGCATTCTCTCAGCGAATTTCATTGCCTGTGGATAAGAGAAGACCCACACTCAACTATGGTGTTCGTGTAGAGGGTCGCTTTAAGTAAAACAAAGCCTCTCAAAGTGCTTTTCAGAGCTGCTAGATTCCAGACCAGGGAATGTGGAGTGAGTGGTAATAGCACTTCATTACCAGGTCACACATACCAGATAAAAATGGATACTAATGTCTCATAGTCTTGCCCTCTTCCTTCCTGTTTTCCAGTTACAGATGGGAGCTGGCTATATTCAGATGATACCTGTGGTGTCTGAACGAGGGATTTGAAGACCTGCGAGAGGCTCTGTGCTTTGGGACGACCAAGGAAAGGTGTAAAGTATTTTATGAGAGGTCAGGTTTCCTTTCAGCTACAAGGTTTAGTATTTTAATGTCTGGCTCATTTGTGACCATTAGCATAACAAGTCAACCCAAGCATATCAGTCTAACAAAATATAACACCTTTTAAGAAATCCATTCCCATTATGACTGCATGTTTTTTCTACAGATTTTTCCTATAGCACCATATTGTATAGAGAAGATATAGTGTAATATAATCAATCAGTCTTAAAAAGTATGATGCATTCCAATAAATAATGTCCTGGTCCCTGTGAAGATACAAAGCCACGAGTAAGTATGCATGGTTGTAATTAACAGTGATGTGGCGCTTTAATTGGAGCAACATGAAAACCTAGGCACACCTGAGGTACCCAGGAGGACAGTAGCTTAAAAGGAAAGATCATGCAGAATTACGGGGGGTTTAACCCATCAGAGGGTGAGACACCCTATATGAAGCTTCTGGGAGGTGTCTCCCACTAGGAAATTGCCTGTACATTGTTTCTGGAACAGGATAGCATCTTGGAAATGAACTAAGATGCATTCCCTTTAAATTCCCAGAATCCTGGAGAAGGCAGAATGGGAAGACATTCTCACGTCTTCCTGCATGATCCACATGAAGCCTACTGAGCCTTATTGAATGCTCTTGAATCCCCTTTTATTGTATTTTTATTACCAGGTCTTCCTTTTCATTAGACGTGTATAGTGATACTAATATTCCCCAACAGCTGCCATTTACATTGACTCTATGTGCCCTTACAGGGTGACATTTTCGCCGAAAGCTCCCAGTTTTCTGTGAAAATTTACCACAGCTTACATTTTGAAGCCTGAATACATGAACTTTCAATCAGGGATTAGCTGGATTTTGCTTCTTTTAAAATTTGGCCAGCATGGTGCCTATTGTTGGCAATGGGAGTGCAAATAGAATATGATTCGTGGGCCAAGGGACTGCTTTGCTTATTTCAAAGAAAGACTTCAAACGACACAATTTATCCTCCTCAATAAGGAAGTGGTTGCTGGCGTTTAAAGTATGTTCCATACTAGCGAGTACCCAGAAATGTCACTGCAGTCAGGACATTACAATCAGGTAAGTAAACAAAACAGATACCAGAGTCCATGTATCAATACAGTCTATTTACTTTTTCAGGTGCTGAAATATTACAGACACATACACAGTCCATGTATTCCCAACTTTACTCCTTCAGAAGAGCATTTGTGAGGTCAGACACTGATGTTGGATGTGAAGGCCTGGCTTGCATATGGTAAGCCAGATAAGAGATGCCCCCTTTCCCTTACAATATAATTCTGTACTGATAATATATGATGATTGTTCTAGCTTACTCTATGCTTTCTGCCCCTGTTTAATGGTGCCAGTGCTGTCCCACTTGGTGCTGTATATCATAAATGGCAGTCATACCTCAACAGTACTAATGCTCATATTGCTGTATATGTACAATAGCAGAACCCATGCTGCAGGGCCTGGAACTGTGAGCGGTAACAGTTAGAGCAGTGTCACAGACTGACCTGACAGTCCGCTGACCCTCAATGGCTCAACAGAAGACCACCACTTCCCTAGCACTAGTGTCCTAACAAACCGTACATGCTCATACCTGAGATCAAACAAGTTGTGGGGGTAGGGAGCTTGATCCAGCAATGTCGAATCTTTAAGTGCTCTGCGGCAAGTATATTGGAAAGAGTGCAATACAAAAAATAATGGAATTTAACTGAATTACTGAAAGGGAATAGATAGGGCAATGGATAATGTATCAGTAACAGACTCACAATCAGGAAAGGGACTGCATTAGCAAACCAGATAAGCAGGGTGTCTGTTTGGATGGTCAAACTTGAATATGTGACAACTTCACAGTATCCCTGCTTAATAACTTAAATGGCTTCATCTGTACTTGATAAATGGAAAGTCTGCTTATGTCATTGTATGTGCCGAATACATCACCAGATTCCACAAGTTGAGAATAATCCATTGCTTATTTTTTTCTGTGACCAAATAAACAGCAATAATACTACTAATAATAATGATAATAAATGTTATACTGTAACATGATAATAAATGTTATACTGTAGACTCTTATCTTTGTTAATCTACATTATTTTAAAGAATGTATTGGAGAAATTGTAATTTTTTAAAATCCCTTTATCCAAATAGGGTGGTAGTGATACAAGGCATGACACAAAATGAAAGGCATTCCATCCCATTGCGGGGCACAAACACACAGTCAGTAAGAAAGGTGGAGACACTGGGACATTCACACACTTCACAGAACCTTTTTGGATACTGCTAACATATTCACCTGAGCTCCCAATATATTTATTTGGCCTACAACCAACAATCTATACAAAACTATTCTAAATAGCTCATTGAAGAAAATGATGCACCTTAGAGCAAAATCAGATGTCTTCTTTGTGTATGTGTAAATGTATGCAAATCAAATACAGTAATGGGTGCAACATTCCAGAAAAGCAAATTATTATTATTTTTTACTTGAATGTATAGATAGGTAAACAATTTTATTTGTTTGTCATTGCAGTAGAGTGACTATAGGAAATTTTTTCCCACTTCAAATGGATAGTGTTAAAATGTAGGTCAACTAATTTTGGAATTCTTTATTTGCTTTAATTTATATGGACATTTTACTTTATGTAGCAGATGCTTTCAAGAACAATTTTTTACTTGGCAGGGTGTATCGCCTTGTCAGTACTTTTGCTTTGTCAATACTTTCATCACATAGAACTTCATACAGGTTCTTATTTATTTAGAATCTCTGTAGAAGATTCAAGAGTATAATTCTCCATGTTACAGATGAATGTCACAAATGTATAGATGAATTCTTAGCATGCAAAAAGCAGACTATAAGGTGTCACAAAAAAAAACTTCAGAATGAATGTTTAAATACACCTCTCACTACAGAACCTGCTAAAGGTAGATTATATATTTAAAGCAAAGACAGAATTAGGAAACAGAATTTGAAACGCTGAGAAGAGATTTCTAAGCGGTTATTAATCTCCATGGGAGCATGGTTATGTTAATCAACAATATGTAGAAGGCACATATCACTACCTAAAATGTTCATGTTTCCTTAAATTAGCAGCAGATGGACGCCACTTTGGTAAGCCGTCATGAGGCTAATGGCTACTCTGATGACCTGCAGAGTGGCACAGATGAAAAATTATCCATGGGTCAGAAATAGTTTAAAGGCTAAGGATTAGCGATAAGCAATCCTCAGACTGTTTTCCAATTTCCCCCATTTTTTATAAAAGTAAGAGTTGCAGATATGTGATACATTACAGTTTGCATATTATTCAGTGAGGTAACAATGAAGTATCTGATGTAGATTCTAGATGTTTTGGGATTTTCTTTTATTTTTAACATTTGAAAATGGAAAAAATTGAATGGTTTTGTTTGTTGTAGACACATGGAATGGAGTAGTGGTCAGTTCTTCCGTAAATATCTTAATGTTTTAGAAGTGACTTTTAAGGTATTATGTGATTATGGACTCAAACATTTAAAAGGTATCAAAACCTTCTTTTACTTAAATAACAATGAACAGTAAATTCTAAACAGGCCCTTTTGAGACCCTAAACTCAAGAACGTCAATCTATAAGGTATATCTTATCTTTCTGCCTTTATGTTCATTAGCCACTGATGATTAATGGCATCGACTGGCCATCTATATTTTCCTTTTTGAATTTATGTTCCTTCAGCAACAATGCATGATAATAATGATTCCTCATAATCACAAATGATGAATGAATCCAATAAAATGGTGCCAATAACTCTATGGTCAGCATAATTAGTCAGGTGCAGTCCACCTCTTTTCCTCCTAAAGACAACACAAGCGCCCACTTATTTCGTTGTTAAGAGTTGGCTTGTCAGGGTCAGTAGTCAGCTTGTCACCTTGTAAACAGTTTAATTATGGACTTCAGGTAAATTACCATGTATTCTTTATTTTTTTAACAGATTGATACAACTTAATTTTCATTGTTTTTCAATAAAAAGCACATATTCTTTAATTACACTTTTGTATGTGATGCATTAGTTTATAAGTCATGTCTGACTATGAAAATGTATGTATAAAAGACAATGATCTGGGGAGGAGTGCCTTCTGCATTTTGCGTGTTTGTGAGCTTTGTGTTCCTGTTGTATGTTTTTACCACCATACAAGTGCTTGATTTTATATTATATTAGAGCAGTGATTCTCAGCTTGGTCCTGGGGGACCCCCACATGGCCCATGTTTTCGCTTCTGCCCAGCTCCTTGCCAGACTGGGAGCAGGAAGGGAGCAAAAACATGGGATCCCCGAGATTCATGTATACATCAGATAAGTGCTTTTCCTGGTAAAGTTGGTGCATTATTTTGTGTTCAAATTGCTTCCATGTGTCTCCTGAGGTTTATTAGAACTACAGGATACAAGCTATCAGTCCTGTAGTTGCATCCCTCGATTAACTCACTGTCAAAATAAAAATGTCTTTAAAGCTGTTAATACTATCCTTTAATTACTTTGTTTCATGAGATGATGGAAAAGTACAAAAATATAAAATCTGCGTAAAATGGAAGGCGTGGAATGGTTTGTGAGCATGCCCTGTGGTGGGCTGTGGACCTATCTTGGGTGGTTCCCTGACTTGTGCCTGTAGCCTCCGGGATAGGCCCCCCCGGACCCCGAATAAGACAAGCAGTTACAGGAACTCGATGGAAGGAAGTTATGTTTTACAGAATGTTTCTACCAGTTTATCATCTAAACTACGTCTAGACTCAAAAATACCAATTTAATCTCTAATACATTCAAACGTGCTGAGTTAAGGAAACCCTTCCCCCATATCTTATCCAATCTCAAATGGACAAAACACAGCATACGGCATTCGTAAAAAGCTAAAGGATGGGCCAATATGTCAGCCTAATCCAATCCAGATAATACCTTCTGTCCAGCACTTGGGGCATGCAAACATTGCCACAAGTCTGCAATATACATTGGAAGGGATGCTTTTTATGAATATTACTCAATTAAGATGGCTTTTAAAAGGTGATTTTAATCCTTTCTGTATGTCCGTGCAACGGCTGAATTCTGTTGACATTTAGTTGGGTTGTGGTTTTTTATTTTTTTTTGTGGGGGGGGCTTTAAAAATGTGTATAACCATTTTAATGAGGTGTGCTACTTTTAAATGACAGAAAATAACTGCTGCTCAATGTATGGTTTCATATAGCTAGGTCTGACAGAACTGTCTGGTTTCACCTAGGTAGGTCTGACACAATAGACATACTTTATACATTTTAAAATTGAATCTCTTATTGCACTTTATTAAATGCATTACAAGGAATTGGGGGCGATAATGGTTCGGAGGACTACGTCATACACATAGAAAAGCACCCCGCCAAGAGCTGTAAATTCTCTGTCTGGTTTAAACTAGACCAAACGAACAGGTGCAGAGACAGAAAATTGCCGCTATAAACAAGGGTAGCCTGTATAATTTATCATTAATCTGCCAGCTTCTATGTGCAGTTTTGTGCTTATTTGCATTCTGATAACCATGTCATATTTCTTACGTGTGATTTGTCGATGCTTTTATGCTTGCCCTTCCTATTCCCGCTTATATAAATGGCCCCAGTATAGGGGAGTGGACATGACCATATACAAATAATAGTCTTCAAAATATAAGTTATATTCAGAACATTGCTATCTTCATATGTAATCAGCATTTCCTTAGGTAATACAATGTGCTTATTGCTAAAGGTCTTGCACTTGATCAGTTAAATAGTTACTTTTTGAAAGATCATTATGTATACATTTTACAAGACATTTATTTTGCATTTTAAGTGAGACTTGGCAGCTCAGGCTCCTTATTTATTTACTATAATTAATTTATGAAAAATATCAAGGCTGCTCATGTTTAATAATTAATAAGTAAAATATTATATTAGCATTTCCAGTTTTGCATATGTTTCCAGAAATAAACTATTATTATAATTTCCTTCCAGGGTTTTTGTATGTAATTGGAAACTGTGATTACTGACTACATCAGCTCCAGTAGGTATGAACGGTAATGACCAGTGTAATGCTCTCAAAAACATCAGGGGCTCTTGAATGCATCTTTGAATGCATTCTCCTGCCTTTGAATCTCCCCACCTTTATTGCAACCATCTGTTATATCATCAGTGGTATCTGTGCTCCTTTAAGAGGTTATTAGTCAGATAGCAAGGCAATAATATTACGCATAATAATTTCAATTAATGGATGGGCTGCTCTCCTTTATAGTGCGAATACTAGGATATGTGCCAAAAAAATAAAACAGCAAACTTTGCAAATAATGTTCTAATACTTTTTTGTGATTTTGTGATCACCTTGCTCGCTCAATTTCCATGTCCTATTTCGAAACCGCTGACTTTCCTCTCTATTTACCCAGATGTTTCGGTTTCCTCTGCATATCAGAAGACAAGCAAACAAACAAATAGATATACAAACAGGCTAAAAAAAACAATGGCTATCCCATTTCTCATTTTTAGGACCACACTTCATTCATCTTCAATTGTCCCAAGCATTGATTAGCCTATTGCAGTTTTTCACAGTAGATTAAACTGGACAGCAATGCCGGGGTGTAATCGGGAACGTCAAGAGAATTCCCGTCGGACCGGTAACATTTCAGGCTGATTACTGTGGGCTAACAAAAATGTATTCATGAAAGTGCCTTATTGCACTATGCAGCCAACAAGAAATGAGGCATTGCAGACGCTCACTGTCTCCACCAATTGAATCCCAGGTAGCGTCATCGGCAGCAAGCTGCATTTCCAGCCCCCCCCGGTAAAAGTTTTCTAAGTTTGGAGCCCCCTCAAAAGATGCCACCCTGAGCCATAAGCCATACTGCCCTTGCCCAAATCCACCACTAGCCTCCTCATATAGACTAACGGTGGTGTAGTGGTTTGGGCTGCAACCGTGTAGTCGAACAATTGGCAGCTCGAGTCCCTGACCCACGAGTACTGCTGAGGTACCCTAAGCAAGGCACTGTCCCCGGGCGCTCAAGTAGCTGCCCCATGCTGTGCCATGATGTCACATGGGTTAAATGCAAAGGACACCTGTTGTGTCCTGTGGTGCGTCAACAATGACAATTTGTCACCTTTTTCTCAAGGTACAGTCCAGGTTTTCCTTAAATTGCAGCTAATTATGCATTTACTGTATCTGGTAGCTGGTGCAGTGCAACTCTATGCACATTTCTCTCTCTCCACCTTTCATAAATGCTTTATGACCCACCCGTTCCATGAATTCCTCCTTTTTACATCCCATGAAGGCTGCACTTGAGGTTTTGGAGTTAGTTTTACCAGGTTTTTGCTTTATTGTCCACTCCAATACTGCTTACACTTGCACCTGAGCATTCATTGGAAGCTCAGCCTAGCTGTAGTAATACTTAGTTGACAGCATGCATGCGTGCAATGTGCTATTTTCCTCATTTCGACATCGCAATGGTCTAAAAAACGTGTATATTAAATATGTTGCATATAAATATAAAAGTACATTCCAAACTTAAAACTTCCACAGTATAAGTCTCTAGCATGTGACTGTTATGATTAGCACATAGCATTTCCAGCAAAGCCTTCTCCAGCAAATATACATACTGAGTTGTGCAGTGTGCAACAGGTGCACACATTGTACAATGTTATGAAGATTAAGAAAAACAATACAATACAGGTTTTAGTAGCAAGTGAGAACATTTTTAGTTTTTTATGATTTTTATGCAATATTTCTAGAAATCTAGGGCACAATGTGTGTATGTTTTTATCGCATAGAAATATAATGATATGTTTATTATAACGGTCAATAAATGACATAGAAGACACATTTTAACTATATCTGTTAACTGGTGCAAACTTGCACAGCATAAATGGGGCTCTCAGAACTTTGTCTCAGAGCTAGAGACTTCATCCAGGTCATCTCTCTATTAAACTGTATGACAAATCATACACTAGGTTACTTTGTTTATGGAAAAGGATTGCGATGCCTCCTCAGACGCACCTCCAGAATCTGGGCTAAAGACACTCTCTCTAACCTATATATATTTGAAAAGAGTTAACATTCCACAACAATCTTTTTTATTGCAGGCTTTCTTGAGCTTTCAGGCATTGTGAGTCCACCTGTGATGTATCTGTTTATTTGTTTATCGAAACTAGAGTAGACTATCACCTAATTTCTCAGTTGTGTTTCAATCTGTTTCTGTTAGTTTGGAGGCATGACAGCTGCATTAATACAGGGTT
Source organism: Petrocephalus sullivani (assembly GCA_026780845.1). Lineage (NCBI taxonomy): Eukaryota > Metazoa > Chordata > Actinopteri > Osteoglossiformes > Mormyridae > Petrocephalus > Petrocephalus sullivani. The sequence continues at coordinate 23,738,301 of JAODKM010000020.1, forward strand.
TTGTTGTTTTACATGCAGAGAATATTGTCCACCCCTATCCCCTAGGTTGGTCTGGGCTGATCTGCATCCTGCATCTGCAGGGCTGAGAGAGAGTCCCACTCCAGGCCTGCTGAACAACCACATATTTTCCCCTCTTTCAATGTCACTTTGAATTTGGGCTTCGAAAAGGAACCCAGCTCCCACATTCAACCCCATAATACATATTACTATGCATTAGCTGCTAGCGAGGAAAGTGGGTTACTGGGGATTCAAATACTCTATGATGTTTTTGTATATACTTAAATTATAAAAAAAACAAATGGTGAGTTTTTAAGGAAGTTAATTAGCTGACAGTTGTGAATTCCTTTTCAGTTACTTTTCGCTGATGTCAATGAAAGACATAAAAAACTAAAGTGTCTGTCTTCCAAACATAAAACATTGATATGGCTTGTATGATTAAAACTTCTGAAAAAAATACGAAGAAAAAAACATGTCCTGAACTACTTATAAAGTACATAAAAACAGAAATTCACTTTACAGGCATATTTGGTTTGGTGACTTGGGCTAATAATAAGGGGAAATCTTGGGAATCATTGCGGAAAATTTAAAATAAAAGCATAACTTAATAAATAAAGCTATATACTGCTACACATATAGGCACCGTTGAAAGACCAAAGAAAAAGACTTTTACTATGATAAGACTCACTATGATATAAAAAGGGAAGGGCAATAAAGTTGCCTGAGAGAGCTCAAAAGTGTCCAAAGATATGAAAATTTGTAACATGACACTCAAGAAACACCAGAGATTGGCGCATGACACAGAAGATGTACCCCAACCAGCACAACAGCAATACAACAACTGCGATGTTGGCAATCAGTGGGCGTCCAAGTGGTCCGTGCATGTTGTCATGCTCCCAGCATGAGATGAAAGCATGCTACATAATTTGATTACAGCGTGAGTATCAAAAGAGGCATCCGGGGTCAATAATTCAGAAGCACTGGTGTGCATAACTTTCATGCCATTTGGAAAAGGACTGAAAACCATCAGTGCGATTAATGCATTTCTGTGGAACTTTGTATTAAGTGTGCCCTATCCTTATAGCGGAAATGTCTGAGCATAATTAAATAAAAATCAGCATGCATGGTTAATAAACATTTTAAATCAAGATACAAAGCAATGTCAGATATTGCATATACATACTGCATGTCCACATATATTGAAAGAAATGCCTACTGCCTGAAAGATAGGATGGGGGAGATGATCTGGGGGTCTAGGAGAGAAATGTCACTCCTGTCCTAGATTATGTTTACAGTACCATATATTGTTGTGTCTGAATAAAACAAAATGATGTGGCTTTTAGAGTTAGATGGTGGTAAGAAGTTAATCTGGACTGAATTATGCGGCATCTACAGCAGAATTTCATCAGAATGGAATCTCCACTTGTCCAGATTAGGGCAAAAGGCTTAAATCCTTGTTTTTAGCTGGGGCACTGACCATTTTTTTAAAGGAGGTCTCCTTTGTATGTACTCAGACACAACTATGCAATTACTTATGAAATTCATGACAAAGAAAAACCTTCTTGAATTATGAAAAAGGTCTTTGCACTTTGAAATAATGTCCCCACAATGGGGTAAAAACCTGTTATTGTGTATGTACTGTACAGTATGTGTGTGTGTGTGTGTGTGTGTGTTTATTTAATTAATATGTGTGCCATATGCATGCTTACAGCAGAAATGTCTGAACATAATTCAATAAAAATCAGCATTCACAATCAATAAACAATCATTTGAAAGCAAGACACATGCCAATGTCAAGTATCAGATGATTTACATATCGTTTCACATATCATATAGACAAATTCTCTCTATTTACCTGTAATATCTTTCCTCATAAAACATTATATATATATATTTCAGTCTTCATTGTAATAAGTCCTTCAGGCATTAAAGGTTTCCTGACTCAAAGGCTCCCTCATTGATGGAAATACAGTACCACCTTTCTCTCTCGACCTCCATTCTCTCACTTTATCTTTACCTCCCTCTAGAGAAATGTTTGGGTCCAAATCAAATGTGCCCGTTTCTACATGCCAGTGAACTGGATGTGATAGCATTAGCATTAGTCAGACCAACCATATTATTATGGATTAGTACTGTATGCGGCGGAAGGAACCCAATTTATCCTTTTAAACCCTGGGATTTTCCTCTTGCTAAAATTAAAATGGGAAGCAATATTTTATAAATAGATATTCAATATGTACAGTTTTGTACAATATGGGCTATATGAAGTGAGATAAAAAAATTAGAAACTGAAATGTACAGAAGTGCAGTCAGACAGCAATTCGTTATGGGAAAAAAAAAACTTCAATTCACATTGTTTTTTTTATTATTTATATTGCATAGCCTCAACCAGTAATTACAATCTTACATGTGGATACAGTCTATCCAAAAGTGTTTCCTATGATTCAGCTACATCTTTAAAAATACAAACACAGAATTTTTGGAAACCAAATACTACACAGGGCTGACCTGAATGTCATGTAAAGTGCAGATGAAATTCTATTTTTCTATGTGTTTGACATGACTTAGTTTGGGAATGAACAAACCATCTCTCTTTGTGGTTGAAACAAAAATGTTATAAAACTCACCTGTACCAAAAGTTGTATTATAATGCCATTTCATTGTTTTGAACTACCTCATACAAAAACAAAGATCTATTGTTTTACATTTTGTGGAATGGTTCTAAACCCTCCAACAGCAATCAACCAAGTGTCTGTCAAATTTCAATTGGTTTGTAACAGTATTGTTAAATAATATATTTTTATGACAACTTGAATCAAAATAACCTTTTTCCCTTCTAGCTTGAAACTTTTGACCTCGTAGATTGTAAAAATATCTCTGTTGCTCTTCAACATGTGTGTTTGAAGTGTTGTCATAAGCATCCTAAAAAGAATTAAGGTACCCTTTGTGAATGTATGAAAAATCGTTGTCACTGCTCCATGGTATGCACTGGATCAGCCTTGACAACGTGCAGAATGTAGTATATCTCCTCTCTGCTCTCCAGAGACCACAGGAAAGATGTGGCAATAAAATATAGCTCCATTAGGGATTTGCATTAAAATAAAAACAATAAAAAAGCATTGTTTATGTTGGTGATAAGGCGGCCGCACCCTATGATTTCTCAGTAATTATATGCATAATTAGACCAATTTTTCTCTAAAATGTAAACAATAAACTACTAATTTTTGATGTTCTATTTTTTATGATGAGGATAAGTGCTTTTATTTATGTTTTGGATATTTCTAAAATACTTTTAATGGCTCACTCCAATTACCAGTGTATAATTACCCTTGACACAGATACAGCCATATTTACTTGCCGTAAAGTGAGTGTGTGGTGTGTTTCCTACAGGCCAGTGAAGCTGACAGGGAAACATTTGAAGGACTATCAGGTACCTACGCTTCTCCTACCCCGAGATAGGCGAAAATACATCAAAAGGAATCTTGTTACAAATTACAAATTCTTGTTCATCAAATGTAACAAAATTAAGTACAAAATACTGGTGTGAGAAGTGAAAGTAATTTGTAATTTGAAAATACAGAACTACATGCAAAACAGTAATGGTAGCTACATGACGAAAATGTGTCACAGCGCTAGTAATATGTAATATTTATAAAATATACAGCTTGCCCTTTAAATAGAATAATAATTGTGTGATTTACATGTGTTATAATGTTAATTGTGAAAAGGAAAAATGAATTTTATAACATTTGTAATGCAGTGAGAGGTCAAAAGGCTGCACCTGCAGCAGTCAGTTGGGGGGGGGGGGATCTGAAAGACACAACCACAATACGAGATCATGAACGTTTGTGTTACAGTCTCAGTTTCAGAACCGCTACACCCACAGAATTAGGGGCGGGGTGCCGGTGTGCTTGTGTGCGTGCACAAGGAGGCTCACCAATGCTTTCTTAAATGAATTACTATTATGCATGAATTTCCAGCTTTGTCTCACAGTACGGTGTCTAACATGCGCAAACTCAAAGAAGTAACTGTTTATTAAATATAAGCTAAAAAAATATATTAAATGGAACCACTGACTATGATGCATGTAATATGCAACGTCAAGTTCACTAGTCGGTTCTCCCCTCTACACAGGCTCAGTAGCTATAAAAACACCTACATTTAGCTGATCGAAATGACTTTTTTCCTTAGGATGAGAAGTAGCTAGCCGTGATTCATCTGTAATGAAGTCTTCCACATATGACAAACCATAAGGTTCCTCTTCCTCAGCATGCCTGTAGAAATTACCCAGAATGCCACTAGCGGGCTACCAAGTAAATTCAAAGATTCTGCTGTTTCCTAATTGCCGTATTTTTCCATTTTATTATGACATCCAGTGACCAACACTTGATTGTATATTTTACTACGTACTTGACCTTAAGTATGTAACTCTGTTGTTACACACAGCATGCTGGACATGAGCTAATCAAAGTTATTGTATTTCTCACTGTTTTATTTAATATTTTTACAGAAAACTGTCACCAATGTACCTACACAAATATATTATACATATTAGCTAATAAACTAAACTTTACACATCCTCTCCCTTGCATGCATCAAACTGTTTTATTCAGCTATTTGTGTTATTATTTCATCGTATGGTATGACTTTAAGTCCACTAACCAGAAATTTACGTGTATCTAGCTCTCTAAGCCTCAAAAAAAGAAAAACAAATCATATTACTATTCACAGAACAATCAGAAAACGTCAAATTGTTACATTTTCTCACGAGAAATAGTCCCATAGAGAAGGGCCGCATGAAAACTTCCAATATTTACATATACATTCACTTTTGCAAAAATGATGGTACTGTAAATTAATTAAAGAAAAAAAACTTTAATGACAGTTGTTTGGCCTTTTCATAAATTCAGCATAAATATATATGAAGGGAGAGGGAAAAAAATACAGCTAATATAAATGAATGAACTAGTCAGCCGTAAATTTGCTGCAAGAGATATGCTTGTTCTGATTGGAAAGGGCACCCGCTATCTGCAATATTGATAATACTTTTCAAATTTCATCTGCTTTTGTTTGCATTCTGGGCTGCCTGTTTAAACACACCAGGAATTATAATGAGTCCAAACATTATCTACCAATTTTTTTCAAGGCTGAACATATAACTTTATCACAAAAGTGATTTGAATACTTTGGCAGCATTGTCTCTTTTTCATTAAACCGCTCACTATCGGGTTAGGACAGTAAATCAACCATTGTTCCATATGTCATGGTGAAGTGCTCTGGTGCTCTTATTGGTCACTATTTTTATAATTACATAAAAAAAAGGTCCAAAAATGGTCAAAATGCACATGCATCCTAGAAGTTTAGAAGTGCTTTAAAAAGTTTGTGGTTAGAAGGAATGTGTATTATTAGTTATGACAGAATTTAGGGCTCATAAGCTCATCTGTCTGTCTTAATCTAGTCAGTTTTGACACCATACATCATGTGTACAGACTAGTCTTTCTACACAAATGTCACAGCTTCGCTTGTGATACATCACAATTTATCATACGTCATGATTACCATATTCCTGGCTTTAAATACTATTGGACATGATCTTTCATCACATCAGATAAGGCAGTGACACTTTAATCTCTCAATGCCAAACAAATGTATTAGAAAATATGAGCATACAAATATCAAATTTAAGAATAATACAAAATAATAAGAGGATTAGCCAAATACATATGGAGGAGTGCACAGGCTGTGACATCAGCTCCTGGAACACTAGCAGAACCGGTGAAAGTCACAAGTACATAAGTGTCTCGTGGGGCTAGCACATAATGAGAGAAAATCTACTTTTATTTCTCACTTTATTATTTAAGCTAGTTTTGAAAGGAAATATACTTATAGAAAAGATGGTCACCTGGCTTCAGGTCATAATGAAAAGAAGGTACAGAATACTATGGTAGACCCAAAGAGTACCACACTGTACCTTTAATTAAATACTAGGCCTGGATATTACTAGGTTCCTATTACTAGGTTATGCTGCAGTATACTCCCCACAAACCCTGAGAATGACCACAGTATCAAAGTGATCATATCGAGTTTACAGTGAACATGAAATCATCAGTGATGGGTGTATTGCAGATTCTTATACTAATTTCAAAAATATTAATAAATGAATATTGTCAGGAAGTGAAAAGCATTAAGACTCCCAATAATGTAAAAAATCTGTCTAGATTCATTTAATTAAAGCATATGACCTACAGGTATTATAACACTTATTTACACAAGGGAATGTAATATCATTGAATAATCCTGACTTGTTCCTCCTCTGGATCGTTGAAGCTTTGGCCTAGGTTTCTACAGAATAATGTGCAAACTTTAAAAAAAAAAGAAAAAAAGTGGCATTTTCAGTAGGAATTCACATCTTAATTTGCATCCGTATCCACGTTTTTGACCTATCGTTCATAATTTTACTTTCATTTTTTGCTGCGCAAAGATTATTTGCTCAAGACTTTTTCTTTCTTTAACAGCTCATGTAAGGTTTAAGGTATTCAATTTCTGCTGTGTGTGCAAATGTATTAAGCATTAAAATAATTTTTAAGTAGCTCCATTTCATCATGGAATGTGTCATTTAAGACCTGGTTCTTTCCTGCCTATTGGAAACACTTAATAATGTGATTGCTACAGAATGGTAATGGATGTTACGGAATGTCAGGAACCTAACTATGCTAAAATGTATTTTATGAATATATTACTTCATTTAATATTTGTCCAAACTTATCAGCGTTCTAATTATCGATTCAAAATCACCCGTCCAATGACTACTGCTGCATAGAAATGCAATATTAGTTCATGTTAAGACCTTACGATTAACTTTGTTCGGCTAGAGTCGCAAAAGGTTTTTGCAGTGTAAAATAACTACAGTGACTCAATACATGTTAAACTGACCAGAACTGTGTCTGTGGCAGCTAAATATAATGGTATGGAATCATTACAACTGAATACATATTTTGACAGGCTAACGGGGCACACCGTACTGATTTTCACAAAAAATACTCTATTGCCATAAATGTATGCAAACAGAGGTACAGGAAGGTATCTAATAAGCATATTGGTGAAAATTTAGGCATTGAACTTAATACAAAAGCTTCATATACCTCGGTCAACACAATTATCAATGGTTTTGCTAAGGATTTGAGTGATCTTTCCCTAGTCCGGAAGCCCTGGTAATTTTAGTGTGTGATTTTTCGTAACACAAACATACTGTAAGTGTTACGAGAATGTATCTGTCGCATTATGGCAGTTATGTAGATATATGTACACTCACTGGGGACACCTTGTTAATATCTGCGTGGACCATCCATCTGGTTGAATCGTAACATAGATTCAACAAGGTGCTTTAAACATTGCACAGAGACTTTGGTTTGGATCATAGCATCTGCAGTTGGTGCAGATTTGCTGCACCTTCAGGATGCAAATCTCTCATTCCTACATAAGTGCTCTATTGGATTGAAATCTGGTGACTGTGGAGGCCATTTGAGTACAGTGAACTCATTGTCATGTTTAAGGAACCAGTGGGAGATGATATGAGCTTTGTGACATGGTGTGTTATGCTACTGAGGGACCCAAAGTCTGCCAATCAAACGTCCCCTACAGCATTCCACCACCAACACCAGCCTTAATTGCTGATACAAGGTAGGATGGAGCCACACTTTCATGCCGTGTATACCAAATTCTGACCCTACCATCTGAATGCCTCAGCAGAAAGCAAGACTTGTCTGTTTCTGCATGATTTTATACATTGTGCTGCTGACACATGATTGGCTGATTAGAAATTTGCTTCAACGAGCAGCTGATCAGGTATTCCCAATGAAATAGCCCGTGTTCAATATAATAGAAATCATAAAGGAAACACTGCCATAACATATAGACTTAATATACACATATTAAATATCTTTTATATTTTAATTTCAGAAAGGTAATCTACAAAACAAATATGTTGAAACTCATTTTAAAATGGCAGTGATGCTTTCATTTCCTTTTGTGGTGTGTTTGTATGTGTTGACTCTGTGTCTGCTTCAATTGATTTGAACAGCTCTGGAGACAGAGGCTGAATGCTTAGACCAAGAATCCATAATTTCATATGATCTGATAGCTCTGCAATATTAGATAGATTTTTTTCCAATATTGACATTAACGAACAAGCTGAGTTTGAATGCTTTTCATTCTAGCAGAAAGCTTTTCATTATAGTTAAGAAACATTGTAGTGAGATTCAGAGCAGGAGAAATGGTGGTCACATTGTTTAACTGGGGACATTGCCCATCATATTCTTAAGGTTCAAAGACACCTTACATAAAACATATAATTTGGAATATATCTCGTAATACACACTAACCAGAAAGGAATTTAGATTCCCCACAATTAAACTTTGCAATGATTAGCACCTTGGGTTTTTGTGTCTATCGCCAGACAAGAAGGGAACTTGCAGCCTCTGATTTATGCACTTATTCAGGTCATCAAGAATATTATGGCAGCCAAACGGATTGCAGGACTGCTCTTTGTGCAAGGCAAACCCGCTTTAGGAAAAGGTCAACAGAAACAAAAGACTGGCACCTCTGCAACACTTTACAATGTAAGAAGATCAAAAACAGAGGTGGTTGAGAGAGCAACTTTCTGAAGACATAGACGGCATCGTGCTCCTGTTTCGCTCAATTTCACCCCAATCCACACCCTTGCCACTTCCTCCAAGTTTCAATCAAGAGTGATTAATGTCTAGTACAGATTCAACAAGATACAGAGGAGCACCTGGAACAGCATTCATTTTTATAGGAGGACTATTTTTAAAGAGACAAGAGTCTGTCACATTCATTATTCACCATCACTAAGAACAAGTGCATTGTCTGGTCTACTCTTCTGTACTCATTTCCTGTTTGAACCAATAGTTTGACTGTGCCTTTTAGATTTAGGAACTTTTCTACCTTTATTGAATTAATAATAATAATAATAATAATAATAATAATACATTCTAATAGCTCTACTTATCGTGTTGATGAGTCACAGCACATTATTATTTCTTTCATGGTACTTACACATGCAGTATTTTGTTACCCAAAAGAGAGAATAGTATAAGCATAGATTTCAATAGAGACCTATAGACCTATAAGTCACGTGGCTTATTTAATGTTATTTTGCTTACATTTTTCTGCATATACATGTGTGTGTGTATGCACATATCCCTTACTTATTTATTTCCCATTTTGAGCTCATTAACGCTAGTGATATATCATGGCATTACCTGCCTTTTTATTCCGGAGATAAAGAATGAATATGATCCCAGCAGGGCCAGTTAAATGCTTCTCGTTATCCAAATCCCCATGCTCTCAGAACTTATCAAGCACCAACTGATAGCATTTAAGCGGTCTTGGTTGCATTGCATTGCATTAATTAAAAAAGAACATTATTTAATGCAATATACATTAAAAATACTACGTTGAAATGAGACAGATATGCCATAATACACACTTAAATCTAAATATACATTATTTTGAATTGTTTGTTTATACTGCAGTTTCACACAACACAGATAAACCCATATTACTTATAACAGAATGGAATATAAATCGGTCTAAATTATTCTGATTTATCAATGCAATATATATTCTATTATCATGGTTATTTTAATGCACATTTGTCCCACAGAAACACAAATAAATAAGTACATACTTTGAAAATCAGAATGTATTTCTTCCTCTGCCAATGGTTTTTGGATGCTGCAGATAATATATAATATTTCTTACTTCCTTACAATACATCATTCAGTTCTCCCTTTTGCCTGCATGAAATTCATTTTCTAATGGAAATATTTGTTTTGTAAATCAAATATGTATTATGCACAGAATGCAAAGCACAAATTAAATTATGTTAATGAAATGAAAGAAATATGAAATGCATATTTCATGGACAAAACATAACCCAAGTGAACAGCAATTTCTTGATAAAATCTTTAAACACAATCTCATTCTGGGACAGACATATTGCTACAGAAGATAGGGCCTCATTAAATTGCTCTCCTTTAATATCAATGCTTAGTATATGTGGGATTGTAAATAACCACTAGGGATGAGAAACCAATAATGAAATACTGTCTTTAATAGCATGCTATTGATGTCAGCATAAAAGAATCATAGCGGAGGAATATTGGAATTCTGGCGCATAAACACGTATGGACAAAAACTGTAAATGATGATATTTAGCTTTAGCTGACTGAAGCAAAGATGATACAGCTATTGATGCTTTACAGAGAATTATGTTGATTTCACATAATACACAACCACCACCACCAACAACAAAAACATTTTCAATGTAGCACTGGCTTCACTTAATGAATAATATATTCTGTTCTGTGGTATAAACTATAATGCAAATAAAAGTATTAGGGGGGAAGCCTTTTAGCCTGATGTAGCGACAAAAATTCAAAATTTCTTTTGATCATGATGAAGAAGCAGACGAGCAAAGATCTTTTAATAGCGTTCCAAAACATACGGCGAGAGCACAACACATATCTTCATGTGGGCAAATATATAAAACATACATAAGTCAATTTAAAAATGTGTACCCTGTTGATTAGTTTTTGTACTTAGATCTCTTTATTTCAGTTTCTATGTCAAAGTGCTACTGTATCAGTAAATTGGAGTAAAAGTGATTTTTTTGGTAACCAGCCCAAGGCTATGTGTAATCTAGATAACAAGATAAACTATTTTAATAAGATTTAATATATTTCATTAGATATTTCTACAGAGATGGAAAAGTGGTTTGGACAAGAGCTGACTGGCTGTGGCTGGGCGTGCCACAGAAATTCCATCAGCATCAATATTTTTATCGTTATCGTGACTATTATGATCAGCAGTAGCACCATCATCATCATGAGCACCGACTTAAACATACAGATGTGGGAAGCCGGTAGCAAGCTGACTAACAAAATAAAGGTAACTTCAGTCATTCATTGTCAGTGGTAAATCACACAGTGAAGATGCATGTTTTTTTTCCCCAATCTTAGGTTTAAATTTATTCAAGACAATTGGTTCGCTTGAATGTGATCGCTCTACATATTGAAGAATTTGAAATATGTGTTGATTGTAAAATATGTGATGCTTTAACACTTTATGCTTTGATGTATATATAAAAGTCAGATTAAATTTAAAAATATGAGGAATATTACAAGTTACAAATGAATTCTAAAAAAAGAATCATAATATGGCAATAAAATGAACTGACATAAATACATTTTAAATATACAAGGAATCCATACATTTCTTTGACTCAGAAATATATAACGCAAGAATAATGAGACAGTTTGGAAACAAAACGAATGTGACTAGGAGCTCAGCATTGGAAGGTGGCTCACTTGGCAGAAGCAAAGCCAAACACATCAATGTCTGCATATTGCTAAGAATGGTGGCAAGTGGGCACAATCCCCAAAACTACTACCGAAACTCGGGTATGTGACTCCATTGCAGCCCAATGGACGGGAGGTTTAGCCAGAAATGTGTTCTGCTGCATGTTCCCTTTTTATGGCATTCAGTATAATTCAGTAACAAGACAAATGCAATATAAAGATCCGAAAAGCTTTGCTAGAAAACCTGTTTACGCCTTTAGCTTGGGATATTGCATTTCAAATCCCATCTTAGCCTGGTGCTAGCACAGTTTGTACGGTGCTTATATCTACACCATTGGTTTGAAACATATAATTCTATGTGTTACTGTGAAATTGAATAAGAAGATATTAACATAACATCCTTACTAAAACTCCTTACTATTTATAAATAAAAATGCTATACAGGCAATCCCTGGGTTAAGAGCATCCAACTTTCGGACAGCCATAAGGCCTATTATATTAAAAATTCTGGTTAAATCCATTGGTTGGTAATAATGGCTGGAGGTACAGTACAGTACCGTACCATATGTAGTTACTTTTATTATTATTGTATTATTGCCTGCACAGAAATAAACAGGCAGCCGGACCATTTCTGCTGCCTGATTTGTATTTTCTCTACCGGCAAACCAAGCCATAAATGAAGATTTGTTGAGTAGGAACAGGTGAGCTAATATTACCTTGGCATTGACTTCAGCAGCCTCAAGTGCATCTTCCAGTCTTTAAACAATAGAGGAATGGGAAACTCTTCCGTGACACGTACATACAATCAAGGGCGTAATCTATCCTCCAGTTATGTAGACAGATTTCTGCCATGTCTTCTTTAAGGGGAAAAATATAACAATGCACAAATGAAGAAAAAGGTTTAATGCAAAATGTAATGATGTAAAAATACCAATTAATCTAGCCGTTGCCGTGTGTCGCTTTGATGAAATACAAGAAGTCCAGCGTCCTCCGATTTTGCCGTTTTTATTCTATGCCATCTGGCCTTCTTGTCTCTTGCAAAAAGAGAAGCAATCCATGTTCTAATTCCAGTCCCAAGCATGATAAATAGCACAAGTCCAGGTGCTACACTATGAGTTTAAAAAAAGAGATTAAGGAAAATTACAGATGCATACTGCATAATTTCCTATTGTAAACAAGACCCGCATTAAATTCTGACAATGATTACAAGCTTCCCATTTCACAATACCTTCTCTTTTGCAATGTTAATCATTAGATATTTAATTAGCTATTCTAAATATCTATGAATGCAAAAATAAGTCTATAAAAAGCTATTGAAAAAAAGCTGGTAATGAGAAAAGGAAAGAGAAAATACAGTCAGAAAGGTCGCAAAGAGTGTCATCGCATCTATGGGCCCGAATCATGCCAAGCATTTTTTAACTCTTCGCGCCTCGTGTCTCCAGGAGGGACAGCTTAAAGAGGCCATATTCCTCTGTAAGCAGATTTCTTTTGAAAAGGATTCAATCACCATAATGAATCTGAATCCAGGCAATAATCTTCTCCACAGAGACAGTTTCTAAAAGGTTATAGAACTGATAAAATGAGCAGCTTGGGGAAGTAAATAGTTATATGTGGAGGAATCAATTATCCTAGGATGCGCAGCACTCACAATATTTAATAAACATCAGATTGTGCCTTTGCCTAGGACATGGTAGATATGGATGTAGTTTGTTGTGGGGCCTTGCTGAAGCATGTTTCTCGTGATTGAGGGGTATTTTGATAGACAGGATATAACTTTAATTTCATTTCTTGAAAGACAAAAACTCACAGAACTGTTATTAAGGCGTGCTAACATGTAAATATTTAATTACTCAAGACATTCTGACATTTCAAAATCCTTTCAGTTTATTTATGTCTAATGCGAATAAAACAAATAAAAACAATTATCTTCATCAGAGTAAAGCAGTTGGGTAAATGTCTTAGGTTTAAAAGATATATCAGTAAGATTACATAGGAATATTGCAAAGTCTTTTAGGTAATTATACACTGGAATGGTATTTTGTGTTGTACAATGTACTGATTATATGTTTTCCATGGATTATGGCAATATAGTTGGAACACACAACATAGGCTAAGCTTTCGTTCTTCTCAAGAAAATATCCCGGGATGTATGTGCAAGGAAATCAAAGAGAGATTACATGGGTGACCATGTATCTTCCTTAATATATTGAACATAGACTTTGTAGAAATAGGGCAGCCATAAAAAGTGGTATTGTGCAAAACTGAAAGACTGTGTGGGCTCTTTTGCATGACTAATCTGTCTTCCTGCATTAGTCTTTTCAATCCCGTCTTTCTTCGTGCCTTTGACATTTTTTCCACACTTAGTAGGTTCGAGTGAATGGATACTATGAAACATTTTCAAAGAATTTATAGAAGCTGTGTATAGGGACTCTTTGTCTGAGTTTACAGTTCGTCACAGAAAGCAGTGTTTTAGTAATTCCATGAGGTGGAGGGAGGATTTTAACAATAAACACAACACTGAAAGATTCTCGATTGTTTCTGCCTTTTTTTCCAGCCCTCTGCCCTAAAACAATCTACCCAACACAAGTACAAGGGTGGGTTGACTGATTACGACTCTGTTTACAAAAAAATTAAAAGTATAAGTTTTTCAGTCAATGAGCTCATCGTGTTTTATGAGCTTTACCAACATCAACTTTGCATCCGACGCCGAACCTTTAGCACATCACTTCATATGCTTTTAAGAAAAAAACACATAATAGTACTGACCTGATAAACCAGCCTAAACTTGTATCATAGATCAACGATCAGCAAATACATGCCAGTGATTAGACCACATGAACAAGACAGGAGGAACTGGGAAAAATGACATGTAACTCAAACAGGACAATCATTTTCACTCTAGTAGCTTCTGTTCCTTTTATTGATCTATTATTTATATATTATGCTGCTTAATTGTTATTTCATGTTGAAAATACAACGTGCAACTGTTATGCCCTGTCCGGTCCATCCCCAGTATGACCGGTATGTTCCTGGCCTTGCCTTTGTCTGTTCTGTGCCCCTAGTCATGTCATATGTTCCCCAGTCCAGTGCGACGTCAATCCCGTGTTCTGGTCCTGTCTTTGGTCCTGCCAGTCCCATCCTAGTCATTGTGGTGTCTCCTGTGCTTGCAGCGCATGTTTTTTTTTTTGGGGGGGGGGAGCTCCGTCATGACCTGTCTGGTCCATCCATTGATATGACCAGTAGGGGTTGCTGCTAGTCCACTGGAACCCACTAATTGACCCGATTTGTGTCTTGACTATCATCCCCAGTCATATTGTGCTAACTGTCCACACCTGCATTGTGTCAGCCCTTCCATTAGTCCCATTTATAAGTGCTTCCCGGTCCTCTGCTCCCCAGTTCGGTTGTTGGTGTAAGTCCTCTGGTTGCCTCTACCCTAACCCATCCTATTCTCTCCATTTTGACCCCTCGCGGTTTGGTTTGCCTGCCCTTGACTCCTTCGACTCACAATCCATGACAGTAACAACCCCCCGCACAAATATATAGACATGCAAACACATAGACTCAATACTCCTTGTTCACTTCAGGTCCTTGTGAAGAAATGAGACAAGCCATGTGGATGTTTAGGAGTTATATGTCAGGTATAGCTTGAAGTTGATGAGCCTGTCACATCTGATTATGTCTCTGTCAGAGCTGTTGTCAAACTAAGGAAAATTCACTGGTACCATTTATATTTGGTCAGACACGGCAAGGCATGTGACACTCTCATGGGACTGCTATTGGCCAAGTTGTAGATTTAAGGTCTTGAGGTCTTAGTTCGAGAACGATTGATTTCTCATAAACCGAAAAGAAATGCTGCATAAAAGGACGAAAACTGCTGGCTCTTCAATACATATTTCAATCTGTAAACTAATTTAAAGTCTCTAGGAAAAAAAAAAATAAGCATCAATTATATGGACTTAATACACACGGAAGGTTTAAATGTTAATATATTCAACAGACACACAATTCTTGGGCAGATTAACACATTGATTTCATGAAACTATTGAGAAGTTTTTGATGGTGCGCTTTAAGCATAGATTAGCCACAGAACACTGATGATCATTAATGGCTGCAGTAGACAGTAAAACCAGATGGGCTCAGCATTTATGAATACCTTTCTACACATTTTATTCATTGGTCCTGAATTTATCTTCCAGGACTATTACTTCTTAGAGCTTCCTTGTAATTTATTTTTTCTAGAGACCACAAGAAGGGACCTCTAAACAAATCTATTATTCGAAATGAATCGTATAATAATGCCAGTATGATATGTCTGTTTTTCTTTTCTCTCAATTTCCTTATAATTTAAAAAGAAGAAAATACACCTGAGATTATAAATAGGGTCAAAATCCCCTTAATGAAAGTATAAAGAGTAACGTTTTACTGATAGAAAATTAACAATGTCTGAATGCAAATGTTCTATGCTGTATTGGCAGCTTTGATGTTCTGCTTTAACCAGTTATGGTTACCCAGTTCCACTTATTTATGGATAGTGCTGGTTATATATGCTTATATCTTAAGCATTATACACACAATTACAGACTACTGGGAATATTAGTGATATTAGAGCCGCTAAATAAGATATCAGAAGGAAGTGACTCATTTTGTTCTCTTTGAAACAGTACAGTGTTTTTCAGAGCATGGCATTTGATCATTATAATAGACATATAGAAAATCTAAATATATCTATACAGCCTGTCCATTGAGGCACTTCGGGCAGCCCCTGGGTTAAGAACATCCAACTTATGGACAATTCGTACTCACAAATAGACTGGCATAAAGTCTGTTATATTTAAATTTTGTATTAATTAATGTGCACACAACATGAAAACATTGTGCGGAGTGGTTGTGACATTGTGTCAGTGGTTCGGCAGCTAGCGGTACAGTACAGTACCATATGCAGTACTTTTATTATTACTGTATTATTATTATTATTATTATTATTATGCACTGTATCATTACTGTTCTAATTACCTACAAATTTGACCCAAAGACAGACTTAGGGAACAGATCTCGTTTGTACTCTAGAGTCTGTATTTTCTGAAATATTTTAAAGTGAAAAAAAAAGACAACAGTTGAGTTACATGCCATCCCCCAGATGAACTGCATCATCAGATCTCTCAAAATCATCACTCAGATAGTCTCTCTAGGTCAGTAAGTATACTTGGAGTAAATTTTGATACATTTTACCTATTTCACATAATATATTTATACCAGAGGAGTCAATCCTCTTCAGGGGCTTCGTTATATGATTAGGTGTGAAGGACTAGATCCCTTGACAGTACTCTATGATTTGATCAGGGTCCATTGACTAGATCCTCTCATAGCAACCCCAATCTGATTAAGGGTTCTCTCCAAACCATAACATGCCATTGTTTTCTATTCCCAGTCAAATTAAGGCACATAGGCTGAAACTTTGGAGCTCCTTCCACGTGAAACAATGGCTTAGAACTAAGCATCAATTCTGGTTTATATAAGCATTGCTCTTTAGCCAAATGCATGTAAATGTATTAAATTTATGTTGAAAGATCACAAGGTCACTGTCAAGACATTGCCGTTGTTTTATTGGTACTGATATTATGGCCTGACTGCTGCAACTCTTTCAGAGACGCATATTCAAATAGCTTTGCATGGATGGATGTATGGAAAAAGAAATGATTTTTAGAAAAAAAAAACATTAAGTGGAGAATGGCTTCCCAGCAACAACACTGATGGCAGTGCTTTGTGGCACAGAAAACAATGTCTCACACAAGCTTCCTCCTGTAGCATGCCTAAAGCTTGTGAAAGGGCAGCTTCAGAGATTGTCAGGGCTGCCTAATATGCCTTTAGGATTTCAACACTAATCACAAACCCCAACTACATGACCAATTATTCTACACTCACTTGAATCTTAGTGACAGTGTCAACTGATAGACAGTCTGTGTCTTTGATATGGGTGACCGATATGATAGGAGAGACATAAATCATTTTTGAACAGAGGAACAGACATTTCTTCTCACTGGTGACACATGCTCTGTTGCTGTTTGCAACTTGCTGTCCCACATGATGAAACTTTTAAAATAAGGTAAAACCTGTTTACATATCAATTTATATTAATATACAGTATAGTGACAGTAATTCAGTTTTACTTTAGTTACGCTTTTTTCCATAAAGCTTTAATATACTTAGTTTCTTTTTTGTTTTGCTGTTGTTTAAAATATATTTTCCTTCTTTAAAACATATTCACTTCCAATAATAAAACAATGCAAGTAATCCTTTACACCAAGTGTTAAATCTGATAAAGCAGGTATTTCATTGTGAGATTAGCATGTATCATTTTTTATTGACTTCCCTTGACAAATCAGAGAGCATAATTTTTAATTATGTTTTATTATTTGCATAGGTTACCAAAGTCCAAAGGCATCGTCTTACAGCATATGTCTTTTCCAGATGGGATATATTGAACAGGGTAAGCAAACGTAAAATGAATAAAAAGCAAGAATCTCCTCTTCAATAGCTAAAGGGGTCTATACAAGACTATTAAATATGGCAATTGGACTATCCATCATCACACATGTCACATGGTGATTTCAGAAACAACACCCTGCTACTTCAGATGTGGGCATTTCAGGATCCTTACATGTATTTTGGAGTAATACTGTAGATGCAAAAATGTTTTCCTGTCGTAAAATCCTATTGCATATTATGACTAGCATTAACATGGAATACTAAAATCAAGCTATACTACGTAATTATTATTATTATTATTATTATTATTTTGTCAAATACAATTCAGAATGAGATGGTAAAGCTTACTTCAGCATCCGGACATTTCAACAGAATATAATATCACAGTATTGCTTTTGGTGTTTTGCAGTGACATTTATTAAAGTTAACGTGTAGTTCATTGAATATCTTTCAGGGAAAAAAAAATGAAAAAGGAGCATTGGTCAAAGGTGAAGCTGGGGAAACTGGAAAAATACACAATTACTGCAAAACAAATTTGCATTTAAAGTTAAGGTTAGTTACTCACAGAAGCATAATGGTATGCTAATTCTGCACAGGCGGACTTGCACATGCTCAGAAAGTGCCCCAACATCTGACTGACGGGTCTCAGAAGTAACAAACGCAGAGAAACATTCCCCCACAACCTCCTTTGCTTCCCATTTATTCATTATTTTTCCTTGTCACATAATTGTATGTATCATCTCATCCTCCAGGCGTGTTGGATCGCATCAGATGGCCTAATTATTGTACACACTGTTCTCTCAACCTTTGGCTCTGGCTTTCCACAGGCTTTAGATGTGCATGACTGGTATGCTTTGGTAGGGGAGAAGGAGCTACCTTATGTCACATTATCTCGCGCGAGTCTTCGGAGCTTTTGATTTGTATCGACCCACGAGCAACTCATCTGACAGGCCCCGCTATCCATGACATTCAACTGACAAAAATAAATAAATAATGAGCCCATAATCAGAGGAGGGAAAATATCATTGCTTAGAGCGCCGCGCTCGTAGCAACCCGCCCCATGTCAAATGCATACCGACGAGATAGCAGATTGACAGAGCAGACGCATGCTCCCGAAACATACAGAGCCGGATCGTAAACACCGCAAAACCCAGGCTGCAGCCGAATGGGATCGGAGAAGGAGAACAGGCACGGTTAGAGGACAAGTCCGTAAGCAATAATATTTACTAGGAATTATATTGCCCTTGCCTGTATATTAAAATAAAATAAAAACCTTTTGAGAGCAATCTAAGGTCATCAGTCTTTGTGAGTATGTTACTCTGAGTGCATTGGTTTCAAAAATAACTATAGAATAAGGTCACATTCCATGCAGAAAAATTACCCAGAAGGCCTTGCATAAATTATATGTCTTAATGATCTGAAGTGGCTCAGATATTTCAGGATGTTCATCTGAGGTCAATTCCATTTCAAACAATGCAATGATGGGGCTAAAGACAAATGACTTAGGATGATCAGATAAAACATCACAGTGGGCTTCAGAGTCGGCTTTTAGAAATAAAAGAAGAAATGGCAAATACGCCAGTTTCAGAAGTTAGGAACTAGGTCTTGGTTGGTTAGGATTTATAATTGATAGTAAAGTATATTCTCTAGCTGGTTACCCAGCAAAGGATCAAGGTGGGCCTGGAGCCTATCCTTGGCAGCATAGGGCACGACGTTGAACACCTTGGAAGGGATGTCATTCATCAAAGGATACACATATGTACACTGTCACACATGCACAATCACATTTTATGAGCAATCTTGGGATGCCTAACTGCCTGTCTTCAGACTCCAGGAGAAAACCCACACAGCACAGCAGGATGGCTTCCTACGCTTTGTAGCGCTGCCCCTTCTGATCCCGTGCCCACCCTAAAGTCCTCCCTCACGTGTATCCTTCCCGTCTGCCATGTCCTGCGTTTCGGTGGTGGCACACCCATCTGTGTTCAGCATCAGTTTGAAAGCAGATTGACAACAAGTAGATTTGCATTTATTTATTTAGCAAGTTTCTGTCAAACGTGACGTGAGGCACATGATATATGGGTGACTGTGCATTTCTTCTACCACTTCCAACCTCCCGCCCCATTGCAGTCAGTTCCTAGAAAATAGGCTATTGATGTTAAATGGTAGAGCAGCAGTTAAAAAGAAATTTAGAAATGTTATGTTTTGTTTTCATACAGTATCCTTAGAGCTCAAGTTGCTTGGAAGGTAGGTTTGTGGAAGCCGCTGTGATCCTGTTAGGGAGCAGGGGAAGATGGGCTTCCCTGGACTTAGTGAGACAAAATGCTAATGAAAATAAATGACTTATCAACCGCCCAGCAAACATATTTCAGACATTTATCAATGCTTTCATAGATTTTTATAGGATCCCACCTGTGCTTATCTGAGCCAGATCCCAGCGCATCTCTCCAAACACTGTCACTGTCATCGTCATTAATTTTGGCTTATGTGGCTCTCTGTTGGCTTAAAAACACTATTCGCTGGCCACCCCCAGCTGTGCCACCCCCATGTCAGAAAGCCCACTGATTTGATAAAAAAGAGGGGATCTGGACTGCTGTGCTTGCCAGATGCAATTTGCAGAAACGTAATCATAAAAGTTCTGAAAAAATGCAATTGATGCGTTTTGTACTGGAGAAAGCCGTCGTGTGGTAATTGTATGTATGTGGTTACTTGTATTTAATTATATATTAATAGGCCCAAAGCTTTTATATGTTTGAGAAATCAGTAACGTACAGGGGCACTAGAAACATCCCAAAACTCCAGGATAGGTCATTTGAGTATCTGGTGTTGAAGATGGTAACAGCCACACAGGACAACAACATACAACTGAGGATAAATACATTTGTCCCGTCTCTAATTGCTCAGTGTTAATGATCACTGGCATTTTCAAGGAAGACACCCCTACTGTGTCATCACATGGTATCTTCCTTGGGCAGATGAGCAATGGACTGCTGCCAGGTCTGGTCCTAGGTGGTTGGATGCTGTTGCCATGCTATCAGTGATGTAGATCGACATGGCAACCCCATGCTTCCTGAGAGGTCACCAGCAATTAGGCCAGACAGGGTGCACGAAGAGAATAGCTGACAAGATTACAGACATTTATGAATGATAACGTTCTCACAAACACACACAATATACTATATATTTTTCTCAGTGGATACCAAACATGTAATAATAGAGAGAATTCTGTACAATATACCCAGTTACTTAGCTTCTGTAGTCAAACTCCAGAAAAAAAAGCAAGCAACTGGTTATACAGTTTCTCAGCAGAAATATGCGAAACAGTGCTACTGATTGCCCAAATGTGGCAGAGATGCTCCGGTTTCTAGGTCAGTGTTACCTAGAAATCGGAAAAACTTTTTTTTTTTTTGCCCTGAGTGATTGCATAAGTAGGATGCTTTCATCTATCATAATTAATGAGAAAATGCCACGGCCGTCGTTGCTTATCAGGCGCGCCACACAGACCGGAGAGAGTCACTCCTGTCGCCTGTCAGTCCCGTCCCACTTCAGCTCAACATCCAAATGACAGCGCCACCTATCAGCCATGTCTATGTACACGTCCAAGGTGACAAGTGGCGATACAGCATGAGGATACATCAAAGCACTCCGGAGTCCAGAGGCTTTGTGTTTTAACTGTTAAGACGTGTCAACAATTGATGGAATCTACCTTGATGGAAGAATACTAAAATCATGTTGTATAAATCTAAAAGACTCAGTGTGAGGAACAGAAGCATGAGGAGAGGAAGGTAGCTTATCCTGCTCCGCAGTGAATGGAGTTCTGTCCTTTACAATGCATTTCACTCTTCGGTCAATCTGGCTAAAATCTTCACACGGAACCAGGAACTATCATCTGAACACTCAATTGCATAATGTCTTTATGTCTCCCTTACTCCACTAATAGATGTTGGGTCTGAAGCTCATGCAAGCCACTGCCCTTCAACCAGTGGTGATGATCTCAGATATCCCAGATATTTAATTGAATTTTGTTTTGAATTGATGGTACAATCTCGCTTCATTTAAACAAGACCATATTTGATGACATTTCCTCCTATTGGGCATATAGGCAGAAAATGCAGCAGACTGGGAAGCTAACTGATTACAGGTTCCTCTGTTTTCGGTATGATTTACAATGGACCAAAAAAAATGACTATGCGTGCGATTCGCCCATTCAGGAGCAAATGCATTTGACAAACATCGCAACAGAATTAAAACACAGAAAAGAAAATTACCATTTGAATATATAACCGGCTCCCTCCGCATCAAATCTATAATGCACTACATTTGTAGTTTATTGTTGCTTAAAGCCCGGTATAAAGACATAAGGATGGATGCAGAATTCCCAAGCAGTTAATAGTGGCACTGCAATAACAATAAAATGTCATCAATCTGCACAGCCTCCTGCTTCTGTCACACCAAGTTTGTACAGATTAATGACATTACACCCCAGTTGCAGGCAAGCTCTTAAAAGGCAGGCTCTTAAAGGGGCCGTGGTGATCTAAACAAACACGTCCATCACGTGGAAGGGCGTCTCTCTCCTCGGCGGTTACCGAGCAGGAGGAAGGCACGGAAAAAGTCAAAAGAGAACCATTGAACTGATACCGACCTAGAATACTGGGTGGGAAGCAGACGAGGGCTAACTCTTTAGTTAAGGAAGGGGCTGCTAGCAAGACAAGTGGGGGGAAGACTCTAAAACAAGAAGCAAAATCGACGAAGGGATTCTAAAATGATTCCAATGTCACAACAAATAAAAAAAGAACAAGGCCAAAACGTTTAAACATCCGAAAGACCAGACAACCTGCTGCCTTTTCTACTACAAGTGGAGAAACTGATAGGTGGCCCATGTGTAGCTACTAATGGGTTCAACTTTGTGGTTAGTTTGCGCTCATATTAGTGTGTCCAAGTGATAAATAAGCAAAGGACCTAAATCAACGACAGACCCAGGGTTGGCACAGAAACAATGGCTCTGTTTGAACTGTGCACTTGGTTCTGATCCTGTTTCTAATTCAATCCCTTCAAACCCAACATCCGTGCTAACCACGGAGGCTTCTCATAGGGGCCTGTTTATTTCTGATTAGTTTTTGTTTATTAGCCGTTCATCGGGTGCCATCCTGCCTCCCTTTCCTCTTGTTTTTTTTCTTTTTGGTTTGCTGGTGCGCAGTCGAGCTGAAGTGCGGCATAAGGACAAGGGGGCCTGAACCTTCCTGCCATCTATGTCTTCCCTCAGCGGCTATGCTATTTAGCAAAGCCTCAGAGATGGGAAATTAAAGAACACTCCAGTGAGGCCACGCAGGGTTTACTGCACACATTGCAGCTTCTTTTATGCTGTTTAGCCTCATCGCAGCCATCACTTCAACAACAGGCTATTAGATTTTTATTATATAAAATTAGGGCTGCATGGTAATTGCAGCTAAAATTTCATGTTAACCCAAGTGGATGCCAGAGATTTTGCAAAAGGCCTATTGGCAGGACTAATTGTACTGTTGGCAGTACAATAGTTCCTTTTAACACAACAGCTTGTATCAAAGTAAAGAAAGCAGTGGAGCCATAATCTCAGCAGTTCACAGGACATGGCCCTGATGATCTCTGCTCAGCAGTGAGAAAGATGGTCAAATTACTCCATTTAGGGCAGTCACTGAATCCTCATACACTGGGGCAGGCTGAAAACCAGCAAAAATTGCAATGCATCAGACTTGGGTTGAGGACCTCTTCTCCACAGTCATGTTCCTTTTTAATGCCCACTCACAGGAACAGCATGAATGGAGCATGAAAGAAGCCAAGAACATGTTTTAAGTCATATTTATTACCGAATCTGTTATTCAGCATATTGGGTTTTTGCTGAAGATGCTGCTCACTGTTGCCATCTACTGGACTGCCAGGAAATGATTACACAGGATTTCCTATTTACATTATGCCTCAAAGGTGGCAATTCGGTATAGAAAATAACAACATGTCAGGCTGCCAGTGCTCTTAATGACGGTTCAGATGCATTTTGGAAGATCATTTACTAATTGTTGGAAGCAAGCTGGTGCCATTGTGCGCCACTGTTCCGTCAAACTGTTAATATGCTTCACTAATGAAGAAGGCTGTCTTGGCGTTGCCCTTATTCTCTGTTCTGTTTAATCCTAAACATGTTTTGTCAGGGTAGAAATTGGCTACAGCAATGATCTTATCATACATTTGAATCACCAGGACAAGCCTTTAACCAGAAAGCGTATTGGAGTCCCTTTGCTTGTGGTAGGTAGGATATTTTATCAGACAAATATGAAACTGTCTAAACAACAACACACTGTATCAATTTTCTCTATTTCCGAGTTTCTTGTCTTTAAATATTTAACACTGGAAACTCCCTTGATCCCATCATAAGCAATCAAAAAGCAATTTAATATTCTCAAGATGAGAAATGTTTCTTGTTGTTGTTGATTTATTATTTGTATTATTTTCTTATTTTAATAGACAAATAAATTCCATTAAAAACAAACAAAAATACTATGACGGAACTGAAAATCTGCGACCTACTTTTCATATTCAGTTACACGAATAGAAAGTTAATCAAGTAAATAAAACAAGCGAGAACTGAACATCATCCGTAGTTAAAAAAAAAAAAAATACAGCACACATGGGATTGAGATTAAAATAAAAATCTTTTCAGAAATCAAAAGATATTACTGGATTTTAGCTCCTGAGGTGACTGAACAGCTCCGATTTACACATAACTTTGAAAACTGTGAAATAGGTGCAGACAGCCAACTTTAGAAGCTCAGAACCTTTGCTATAAAACAAACAAACAAAAAAAAATCCCTCCATTAACAAAATACTGCTTGTTTAAATTCGGCTTTCTTTTTTGAACTGGAAGTAGTTTTGATCTAGGCCTAATACATAACAGAAGCCTTAACCACAAGGCCAGAATTGGCAATTACTTGCACACTGCTGTGCCTTAAACCAGTTATCGCATGTAGACATTTCCTATTTATCCTTGTGTTATGCTACCGCCACAATTTTCGGCTTAAAACACCCTGCTCCTAATTTAACACAGTATGTTCACCGCATATGTGAGTTGGAGGTTCACTAAAGCTATAATTTGAAGCCATGTAATCTGAGGGTAAGAAATATTCCCCATAGTTTCATCTTACCAAAAATGCCATCCCTTTGACATTGTGGATTTGTCAAACTTGTTAATGGGCCACCGATTTTACTACAGCATTACACCGTACTAACAGCTGAGGTATCTTTCTCTCAAGCAAAACAGGGGAAAAAAAAACGTTAATTTCACGTGTTTATAATTTTCACAGGCAAGCCTTATTTTCAGGCTATGATGATTAACCTGGATTGATCCACCTGCAGGAGTTTGTGAAGCTTTTAGCTAATTTTCTCTTTTTACTCGGTTAATATTCTTTCTAAGGTTGGTAAGAAATTCTGAAAAAGACCACCGTTCTCGGTTGATCAGTTTAGTAATTCTTTACTGAAAAATGATGTCCCTCTCATGTTTCTTTATGCTTGGTTTCACTTGGTAAAAGAAATTACACTTTTGTCTGTCCTCCGGCTGGAAAGCACGCATGGAACTTTTGGTTTGCTCAAAATTTTGCATAAAAATATTTAACCATCAGGGGTATTTCTTCATAAAATTAGTTTAGTAAATAATTTGATAGTGAGTTTTGTACCTATGTGGGAATTATTTTAACCAAGAAGACATCATTTACACATGCTTATTTACGATCTTAATAAATTAACAGTAACTATAGGGAGGCTTACGATCCTAACCTGATGAAGTCTAACTCGTGTAAGGTACCACACAATAAAGCAAAATGACAGTAGTTCACCCATTCACAAATGAACATGAGATATACATTTCAATATATTACACAGAAACTTAAATATTATACAGTATAGTATATTTACATAAACTTGACATCTAATAAGGAACCATGGAAACCATAATGCAATCTGCCGTCATGTTAAGAATATTACAGACGACGGACATTAATTACATACTGTAGTTTAGTTTTTTTTTTTTCCATTGCTCTCACATATATTTATAAATTTGAGGTTATCCAAATGGGGACCTGAAAACATTGTTTTCAGTATTTCCCCAAAAGTAAGAAAGTTTCAGATTTTACCACACTTTAGGGACATTTTGGTCCCCAAATGTGATTTATGCAAACCTACACACACAGACACACAAATATATACATATACACACACATACACGCACACACAGAACCACATACACAAAAGCTAATCAAATAAATGTCAAACATTAGTACGGCCTGCATCACACGCTGGCCTGCAGTAGACCTCCACAGCTCCTTCTTCGCCAGACGTCAGATCTGGATGACAGACAGTGGAAATGATTTATCTGAGATTCCGTTCTCATTGTGAGCTCTTTAAGTCGTCAGACTAACAAAGGTCATCAGAATCAGAGCCGGCTGGCAGTGGACACTGACGGGGCCTCATAATGCAACACTGTGTGCATCACATTTCAAACTTCTTTTTTTTTTGACCTTTTGAATAGGCTTAGGCAGCATGCTAACACAGAAACTTTCAGAAAGATCTCGGGAACCGTCAGCAGAGACAAATACCAGGAATCGGGTTATTATTTCATTTTAATAAAGGAGGATCAAAAGAAAAGGGGGCTTTTAAATAAGTGTATGGGTAACTGCAATGAAAAAGATATAATTATTCAATGCTAATTACCTGACAACGGACAGCAGGGTTCATGCTGCATACTATTTCGCATAATCAAAGTAACAGACATACATCAGACATTAAAGTCACCATAACTGACCACAGAGAGGCAGAGAGCACTGATTATGCAGCATAAACATAGCTGGCACAGTCTCTTTCACTAGAGCCCAGCAGTTCCTGCAACATCCCTGGCAGCATACTTAGACGCGGAGAAAAGCAATATGTCAACACACATATGGTGTGATCTTTTAAACACATATATGGCATAATCTTCCTTATCACGGAGGGAACGTCGTGCACGGCCAGGTGATGGTCAAGGTAAGCGTTAAAAGTGAAAGCATGTGGTGGCACTCCGTGGGTTCCCTTTAAGACACAATACAGAGATGCGATATGCACCAATCCCCCCCACCCCCTCCCACCCCCTGGAGCTGAGAGCCAAGGTTGCACAGATGCAAACTCCCTCCTGACTGCTGATTGCCAAGACACGTTTCCCAAGCCCTTGGCCAGCTGGGAGCCTGCTGATGAGGCCAGCGCATCCATTTCCGTGGTAACCATGTTCTCCCCATGAAATCATTCTTGACCCCCTCCTTCCCTTTCAGCCTCGCACCCAACCTGCCTCTAGCAAGCTGGACATGACACTGTATAGATACCACCACAGACCAAACACATGCCAGTGAAAACGCGATGTAGCTGCCTACGGTTCAGGCTTTCCCCCATTCATTTCATTCATTTTTTTTGTCTTTTTGGTTCTCCAAAGTACTTCAATTTTATTGTTTTGTGGCCTGGTTTTACACAGTATGTTACCATGTCTGCCTCTCCTGTCCACACAGACTTCCCTGCCCACTGGGAAGCAGGAAACAGAATGAACCTGGGCTTCTCAAAAACCTGTAGCACTTCTGTCTTCGCTCAGTAGACTCCGCAGACTATGCTCAGAGACATGTGGGAGAGTTAAGTGCTTATCTGCAAGAGCTCTCGCTCACTGATCCTCACTGCTGACGATCAAAAACTATGCAACGCCTGCCAGGTCCAAGACGCCAGTTCTATATAATCCGTCATACCACTAGGGTCCACCGGTTGTTGTCAGATCTTAACTGACTAAAATTTTTTTTCTTTTACATAGAAGATCTTCCCATCCAGTTCCCATTCAACTGAAATAAGATATTTGCATATAAACATATTTAACGTACATTGGCTATGTTATTAAAGTACATTTAATAAGAGGTCTACATACAAAGGGAGGTTTATCGTTATTAAATAACAGTATTCATTTATGGTAAATAATGATAGTTTTTCTGCATTAGTGTTTTATTGGGACCCATTATGCTGAGTAAAAGAGTCTAAATTTAAAGTCAGTTTTATCTTAGATACTCATAGTGGCTGTTTGGGACATAGAGGGGGAGGGATGAGCCCGCCAGTGCGGCATGCTTACTTCCATTGATTATACGAGTGAGAGGACTCCTCAGCTACAAATGAAATGAGAGGAAGAGGAAACGTCCTTTAAAGAGGTTTATCCATGTTAATATTTCCTCAATTCAGCATTTAAATGGCATGCTACAGTCGAACAGCATACGGATCCTGCCAAAAACAAGTAAAACGGCAAAGAGGTCTGTAATGTCGTTAAATGGTGGAATTATGGTGGACTGTTCATGGACTCTGGACATGAATAAAGGAAACGCAAAATCAAATTGGTGTTTAACATAATTAGAGTTCCCAATTCTTAAATAAAGCAGTTCATTTGGATGTAAGGAAACAAAGAAATGGTCATACAATAATATCTGTATTTTGCGGAATGAGTTAACCCCCCAGATTCATAATTGTTACACGCTCACTCATATTCTCATTAGTTATACTCTAAATGATGTTACGTTGAAAACTTCAGTTACGTTTAACCCCTTATTGTGATCACTTATCCTGTCCCAGGCACCCGGCAGCACAGGAATGGAGAACATCCCGGGTGGGAGGACGGTCCACCACTAGGTCTTTTGTTATGTGAAGTATACAGAACTTTATAAAAGTTTACAATTATTTTTATAAACCCAGTTTAACAAGTGTAATATTCATGGGTAATTATTTTGTTTTGTACTAAAGTCAGGAGTGGCTCTGTGCAACCATGTTGTTGTCAGAGAGCAAAAATACTCACAGAAAACATTGATGTTGCACTATTGATATATTAACATTTATTAAGTCTTTATAATCTGTCATATAGGATGGATGATCTGTTCTGCTATACTGATTTCTGATGAATTTCTGAAAATATGACATGTTAACTAGAAACCCCGTAGAAATCCTTCAGAAGCATAAAACTAACCAGTGATATTTTTAGCTTTCCTGTGCAATGTAATCTGCTGTCCGAGTCAGGTAGTAATGAATATATATTTCCCAGCCTAAGGCAACTGTTGGTTTGCTAGTCAGTCATATTAGAAGCAAGATAATGGTGAAAAGAATCAATGTAACAATTAAAGATTAAACCCCATGATCAGTCAGGGTAACTTCTCATCCTGCACTATCCAATACGCAATGTTTTTTTTTTACAATATATCTATTCCATACCGGTGTAGTAAAAGGCATCTGCACAATACAAGCACCCGATAGATAGACTAAGAAGCTACACCTTACAAGTAACATGCTGTTACTGCAGTTATTTATCATTATTTATAAGCGTAAAAGACTCATAAAGCAGAAATAGTGTTAGAATTGAAGAACCAAAAGTGTACAAGGCCTGACACATATGTACCACGTACTGTCCCACATACATTAGGTGACCATATTTTCCTCTTCTATGCTTCCTACCATATTCCTCACTTTATACTAAAACTATACTAAAACTAATGATATTTACATTTAAGTTCTGCCACAAAACTAAACCAGCCTGAATAAAAATCTGTTGTCCATCACACCTGTCTGGTCTTACAAGCACACCCACGCATACGCCTTCCATATAGTTTGAACTGTGATCTTTAATGCTTGCACTACTGCATACGTCTTTGATTTTTTTATTAAGTCTTTGAACTTGCAAATGTTAAGATATTTACTGTTCCTTTGGTATATATGTACCTTCCTTCCTGGACTCCACATAATCTAAATGAACTTCAGGATATATATATATATATATATATATATATATATTTTTTCTCCCCTTTCTTAAGGCTGACTTGAATTCTGGTCAGACCACACAGGTTAGAGCCCTCCTACTAATTACAATTCAGAGTGATCTCATGCCAAAACCAACATCACTAAACTTCAAACGGTTTCCGACATTTTCCAAAACAGTCACAAAAATAATGGAAAG
>JAODKM010000020.1:23778658-23807083 GCA_026780845.1 Petrocephalus sullivani
ATTCTGACATTCAGTTTGGAGTTCAGGAGATTGTCTTGACCAGGACCACACCCCTAAATGCATTGAAGCAACTGCCACGTGATTGGTTGATTAGATAATTGAATTAATGAGAAATTGAACAGGTGTTCCTAATAATCCTTTAGGTGAGTGTACATGTACAGTATAAAACGAACAAAATGAGATTCCTCCATGACGATAATGCAACATACATACTATGGCTGCACAATTTATCGATTTCAAATCGAAATCACGATTTTAAACAATGCAATTAGCAAATCGCAAAGGCTGCTATTTATGGTTTTGCATCATACAGTCCGTCTGACCCAGGGTTTAAAACTGTAGTGAGAATAGTTTTGCATTCCGTCCTCCCTGTGCGGCAGTCAGTCTGACCAATCAGAAGTGTGGTGCTTCTCGCGTGCCAATCTTACTCACCAATCAGAGGTGGCCCAAAGTGATTGTGTATACACCCACAAACAACATACATGCGAAACCCAAGGAAAACGTTACATTCCCAGTGCAGAAAAATATCGGTTCCGCTGCTGAGCCGTAAGTGAATTACCTGCCTATTTAATGGTCAGATATTGTCCACAGAAAGGTCCTATTATTAGGGGTCCAAGCAGCGTTAGCCGCAATGTCCCTAATGTTTTTACTTCTTGTTTTATTTTCATTACTTTATCTAATTTAACACAGTCGCAGCTTTTGTGATAGTAGATTTATGCGTCCTTGTTCTCTGCTATTTTGACCCTTGTGTATATGGGACTTTCCGGAAGCAGGTTACTAAAGGTAAAAAAGCGGTCCAGCGCTGTTTGCAAATGCGGCACTTAAAATGTACGTGTAAAAATACAATCACTTTACCATGTTCGTGTTGCTAGAGAATTGTTCTATGGTTTATTAGGTGTATGTTCTATATCATTTTTGTTAAAATAAATACATTTTGGATTCAGTTAATATATTCCCAATCTTATCTATGGATTAATGTATAGTGCAGTTCAGATGTCAATGTACGGTTGTGCTCAATTACAGTTTTTTATAAGCATATGGTGAATACTGAGTTTTTAAAAATCCCAAATCAGATCACAATCGCAATATCTGACAGATGAATCGCAATTTGATATTTCCTTAAAATCGTTCAGCCCTAATACATACTAGACAAGCAATACATGCAATAGCAAGTGTGAAAATGCAAGAAAATTTGATTAATAAAGAATCATAGATACTACAATATGAACATAAATATGTAGCAGTATATGAATGTGGCCATAACTACAGTCATATATTTGGTCTACATTTTTCTTCTCTACAGAAAGGGAACCATTTTAGGGCAAATACAGAGAACATATTTCCAGGGAATATAGTCCAGTAATGCATGTGCTAGTTGCCAGGATTGGGTCTCCAGGCAAGTGACAGCATGTGCAGTAAATTCAGAATACCCCACATGACAATGAGAAATATACTATTCTCTAAAGCACTCTGACAAGCAATGAAACTGTATACATTATACAGAGGGGCACCATATGCCAGGCCCTCCAAATTCACCATCATTATTGACTCACATAAATGGTACTGTGCCTGACACCCCAACACCCAACCTCATGGTTATGTTTACAAAAAAAAAAACCCAAATCCAAAATAAAACTAAGCAACTTTCACATTCATTCAATAAGTATATAAGTATCACAAGAGATTAGGCTAAGATCAGGTTTCTGATTAAACCAAGAGACAAAAGACGTGAGAATTCTATTGTAACGCTGCAAGCATTTTAAGCCGTTTAATGCACTCCCCCCTTGTCCTTATCTCTCACTTCCCCATGAACAATAGGTCATGCCAGATCGAAACAGGCAGCTTCTCCCAGACAGACATTTCTGCCTGGATTTGGGATCAATACCAATCACTAATGTCTTAAGCTCTTTATTAATTATTCAACAAGACAACATGATGACATCATGCATTGCATCAACACAAAGTCATGTGCAAGCACACACGAATGCAATACTCACTACTCATTAGATAGATATATAGATAGATAGATAGTATGAAATAATATTACAATATGAATATGTAATATAGAATATGTTCTTCTAAAATTATTTGGGAAATATTTAACAATCCAGTCATATGTTCATCAATACAGGAGTGCATGCTTCATATTTAGATTATAAATTAAATGGGCAGTGGTAACAGGTGGTGTGAGAGTGAGTGAGATGGTTACCCTGGAAACACTACTTAATTAGATCCATTTAGGCAAGACACACCTGGGGTTTGTTGCTAAGACCAGTATAGGTGGATGGGTGTCGCCCATCCAAATAGGGCAAGAGAGCCGAGGTGGTACTGTAGGGCCAGACAATCTGCTAATGCGTGCTCTCCGATGTGGCAGAGGTGTTTATTGCATGTTGCCGACTCTTTATGTGTGCCTTCGTGAGGACGGGGAGCCGCTGAAAGCCAGAAGAGCGTGGGGACATGCGCGTCGGCGGGGTGGTGTGTCACAAAACACCACTCGCCAAGCAATAGGAAGGACGTCCACTCCGCCGCCTCGTGAATGGGTGACCATAGTGCTAGGAGCTATGACGTATGAAAGCAGTGATTCTGCACATTTCACTCTAATAAGTCGTTACCTTTACGATGTAGCTGGGATTAGAAAACCCCTGAGGTTAGAAAAGAGCCCCGACCATCACCTCAGTGAGGTTTTCCTTTAACTGGTCAGTCAAACATCTGCCCATAACATCTGCATGTCATTTTCAACTGCAAGGCAGAGGCGGATGAGGACTGGACATACAGGCACTGTCTACTCCAGAATTTTAATTTTAAATTTCACTAAAGCAAAAAAAAAAAGTCCTAATTATTTGGAAGTGATTAGGCAAATGGCTGAAGTGTTTTTGCCAGTGAACGGATGTCAGGGCAGCTTAATTTCCTCAGCATTAGATACAGTGAAAAGACACTGAGCATCTGTGTGCAGTATTGAATATCATTGCACACCAATCGCACTTGTTTGTCTGGTTAGAGACAACAGGTGGGGTGATTAGGACTTATGACTATAAAGCCACAATAAATTAAAAATTATGATTTGCAATGTACACACTCTACTCTGCATTCAGTTACCAGGATTATTGAAACTTATGACTAATATCTACTTACAAGGTCTAATAAAAAAATCAAAATGTCTTAAAGGCAAAAATATACCATTTTATAATCTCTAAAATCTATCTCGGTGTAATACCAAAATTTTTATCTACATGCAATTGTTTACCAAGTGAAAATTTACATATATATATCCATGTAATTGAAAATGAATGAATCAATAACATTGAGCCATGTACCAGTATCATCACAACGAAGAGCCAAGTATTACAGTATATTGTTAAAAGTAAATAAATAAATTGGCAGCCCCGTTTGAACCCCCCCTTTGTGCATGTGGAGTTTGCATGTTCCCCCATGTTACCTAGGTCTCATCCCGCAGTCCTAAATTGCCCACAGTGTGTGAGTGGGTGCTTGTGTGCACCTTGTAATGGACTGGCAGCTCACCCTGGGTGTACCCGTGCCTTGTGTCCCGGTCTTTCCTGTTCAGGATAAATGGCTGAAAGTGGCTTGGCTGGATGGAGCTCCCTGAAGATGTGAAAAGAGTCATGTAGCTCTAGTGGAAGAGCCAAAGCCACAGAGAGGGCTTATGGAAATGCAGAGCAGTGTGTCTGAATAAAACCAGCTCCATTAACAAACATTCTACAGTACAAGTAAAGGGAAAACTATGAGTAAAAACTGCACATAAAAAATTGCAATGATTTTCACATTATACCAGGTAATATTAGTAGAGATGAAAATGTAAAGCTGATGGCGTAATGGCTTATCTATGTACATATTACATAGCTACATACTGTATACCTTTTCCTGAGTGCCTTTATTTTTAATTCAGTTCAAATGCAACATATATACATCTAAGTAATTTATATGTCCTGATTTACCTTCTACGTAATGCATGGTTCCCGAATTCTGTGTCTGAATTAAAAAACATATTTTAAACCCAGATGCAAAGGAATATAAATAAGCCAAATGATATGCCCCTATTTTCTTACATGTGTTACATTACTACAATCACAGTGACCCTCACAGTTGCATGTAAAATTCTAAAACTAACCCAGAATAAATATACAGGAGTAACCACAAGAGGGCAGCATTTGAACACATAGCAGAGGCTAAAAATATTACAATGACAAACCATTTTAACAATATATTGACGCAACAATCTGAAATGAATCAATCACATACACCACTACAAATATAAAATCGTCATACAGATTATTAATCCACAATTTGCATTATTTTAAACACTCTTCAAGTTGCTACAAAAAGGTCATCCAGCTCTTGTGCACCCACTGAGAATTTAGCAAATACTGGATATCATCATACTATGAATTACACAATACCAATCCTACGCGATGATAGATTTAGCATATTTTTAAACTGATTCCTTTGCCAACTAGCCTGTTTATTGTACATTTTATTTCTGGATGATATTTATGGACTTTCAATGATTTATTCAGGATTTAGGGATATTAGACAAATATCTTGTCCCGTCCAAACATTTTCAAAGTTTAAGGTATAAAAATGATAAGGCGAGTATTGCAGGATGTACTGACCTGCTCGCTCGTCCTCTAGCCAAGGTGAGGTGTAGAAGGACACCCTGGTGACCACCGCTCCAACCTTCACCCCGCGCTTCTTCTGCACCAGCAGTCTCTCTCGATCACAGCAGGCCGTAACCGGAGCCATCTCTGACTGCTAGCCAGAATGACCGGCTGCTCTCTTTGGCCCTGCTGTGCTCCTCATCTCTGGCTAGCACCAGCTCAGGCCACATGGGTAGATCTCTTCCGCCTCATCTAGCAGGATGGCTACCTCATTATAAAACTACCGTAAAGTGTTTGCGCTGTGGAACGGAACAGAGTAACCTCCTCAGACCTGAGTGTGGAAGACACTTCACTGTTAAGCTAGGTGTGGGTCACTTTGTAATAGCTGCCTCATATCCATCTCAGAAAATTTAAACACTCAAAATTCTGGTTCACTAATATTGGCATAAATGGCATAAAACTATTATTGTCACAATGCTTTGGAGGAGACCTATACTGCAGTGTATTTTGCGGCTTGTGGAGGAGATAAATCCAGAACTGCTTTACCAAAACGAAGAAGCGCAATTATTTGAAGGCGATCACACAACGACTTTCAGATACACAGGGTGAGAGGTGCCAGGATGCCCACCGAGCGATGCACAGGCCCTGAGACAGGAATATTGCTTCTCTGCTGGATGCAGCTTGGAATGCAACTCCCCATATGAGACAACAGGGGGAGGAAAACCAGAAGAGGCTTTTCAAGGACAAACTTTAAGAACCATAAACTGGGGATGTCAAGTTAAAGCGTCCCCTTTATAACTGTGGGGATACTCCTAACTTCTCTTTGCTGTTTCCAGCATGCTATAGTAAGTCACACTTCGTGCCCAGTTGATGAAAACTACGGTGGCCAGAAAAGACCATAAAAGAGGGCATCACAAACATGTCTCCACTGTAACCATGCAGTAGTCAAAACTACTAATTGCAATAAATCTAAAAATGCGTTAATATGTTTGAAATGGTGTATTTACTCAACAAAAAAACAATGAACATAAAAAGTAATTGTCAAACTTTCTTTTTTTCTTGACAGTAACATTACTATGTGGTTTGGTTGCTGATATCGAATACTGTGTTTGTTAAATATAGAATTTTTCATACATTTTTTTTAAAGGCTGGGGAAGGTTGGCAAATGATGATCATACAGATAGAACAAAATTCAATTGAGGAAATATATGCCACAACAGATTTCCTCTTGGTAATATGACCTCAGCCACGTGATTTGAATCAATAATTCAATCAATCAATTAATTAAAAAGTGGCACACAATTAAGGCAGATGATACATATCAAGCATACAGTTGTCAAGAGATCAACTTAGGTAAACATACTGCGAGGATGAGCTTCCAATGAGTAGCCAGTTACTAGTGCAAGTTAGCAATGGAGCAAGAGCAATACTAGACATTACAAGGCATTTTTAAATCTTAACATTGGTACAGCCATTTAAATCCACACACACAATGATGGTCTCTAGAACCCATGATGATGCAAGGCAACAATACATTGGGCCAAGTGGCTTGCATGATTTGCATTTTCACCCAGACAAAAGATACTTTAAACAGGATTCTGGGATGTTTCACAAATATTAATTTCATGGGTATCATATCACTCTTGCATAAGGCTGACATCTGTTGTGAGGGCAACACAAGAGATACACTGACACCTAGTGGCGAACAGGCAGCGCTTTCAGCATGGTAATAGGCACTGCGTGTTGACTGACTGATGGAGACATCCATTATCAGAAAGACGGCACATAAAATCTCACATTCAGCCCTCTTCAAAGATCAAATCCTGGAGCCACATCTCCAGGGATGCACTTGAACAATGGAAGGAAACTTCCAGATTATCATGTCACACTTTGCATTTGATGACATGAGTCACCTAACGATGAAACACAAAATAGTCTTTTTATACCACATCTACTTGCACTTTTTTTCAACTGACTATTTCCCCACCAATGTGGGGAAAAGTAATTCCGAATACGTCAGAATTGCAGGGATTCATCTGCATGGTGCAATATTTATCAGAATCTACACAGGACGATTGTTGCTCATGGAAATCCGAAGGGCACTGTGACACTGATTACACAATTTGTGTAATTTCATTAGTGCTAAAAATCAAATAAACAAAAACTGACAGTTCTATCAAGGATAAAAAGTCAAATGTCTAAACTGAGAGGATTCAAAGAGGCAGATATACGTATCAGTTCATTCTGTTCAGTGAACGAAAAATCCACTTTTTATTAATATGGAAATTTCTAAACCATGCATATGTCAATTGTAAAATACTATTGAAAGCAACAGCAACAAATAAAGGCACCCATCCATTTCCTAAAACCGCTTGTGCTATTCAAGGTCGCAGGTGGTCCAGAGCCTATCCTGGAGGCTATGAGCACAAGGCAGGGAACAACTCAGGATGGGGCACCAACCCATTGCAGGGCAGACACTCACACACCAGCCACAACAAATAAATAGCAATGTAAATTATCATTACTGGTTGTTTTCTTACTAAAATAAGATCATCATGCAAAACATCTGAAATCAACTTAAAATGTTTCTCTTTAGTTAAATGCTAATATAAGTACTTTCTTATAAATATACATTATTTTACATACCATACAAACAGGAAAGATTCTGTGGATAAAATAAAAGTGGTTGACTCTTAAACAACACAAGCAGTCTCTTTACCAATAATCCTTCCTACTTAGCTTGGGATCATAGGTGGCCTAGCATTAATGGCAGGAGGTTCATTGCTCAGGCTGGTGCTCCACAAAGTCAGATTTATGAGTTTGCTGGGTTAACGCCCTTGTCCAATTGGAATGCTCCTTACCTAATCTTTTATTGGACCATCATTACTTCTAGCTTAACCAACCCAGCTAACTGAGAAATCCTGTTAAGTTTTAATTTGGAGTCCCTGGTTTCAGAAAGGTTGAAAATCCTTGCTTTAGTACGTAACAAAATCCAGTCATTACTTTTCAACCTGGTACCCACCGGGGGACGTTCAGAGAGAGTATCAGACATAACCCAGAAACAGGGTCCCCGTACAATATTAAATTCTCTTAGGATCCGTCCATATTAATCTTCGTAAGATATTATACTGGTCTTTAACCTATTGTTTATCCTGGTAATAATATTCATATAATTTCAGACACGATGATGTATACTTATATAAATAATACTAATAATTATTATTATTATTATTATTATTACATACATTAATTAATTCATAATTATTAATCATGTTTTATACAGTTTTCTGTATTACGTAGGCCTATTTCGCTAACATATTTTGTTATGTTACCAATTAACCAACGACTACATTAATATGGGACAAGTAACAACAAGTTTCAAACAAACATGAACTTTGATCAGTCATGTGATCCGAGGAAGAAAAAAAAACGAATCTTACGTACAGAAAAATGGGGGGAAAAACGAATTTTTTTCATCTGTTTGGTCGAATTAGATCGGCTGTGATTGGCATGATTCACGTTAAGTCCTTACCAGGTCTGATTTACCTTGTCCGAGTGTTTTAAATCGGCTGTGTAAATAAACTCATTTAACTTCTTTAATGCTGAAATAACAATTCCCCCCACAGGATGTCCTCTTAACCAATTAAGTGTTCCTGGAATAGTGGAAGAAGCCTGTCGCGAAGCAGAAATCTACAGATACGAAGGAATCGTAAGCATTACTCTGCTGTTGATTTATCGTCATATTTGTCAGCCGTGGATTAGAGTTATTCAAGCGTTCAAGGGCCATCTCATGTATTTGCAAAAATGTCCAAATTATGCCTGATTTCGTTTAACTGTGTGTATCGATACTGCCAAATCTCCTCGACCGCGGGAAATTGACATGTATGTTTTGGTGCATTTGGTTTGCTTTTAGTTAGTTTTTAAGTTCTGTTGCTTTTTTTAGTTAGTTTTAGTTGCTTTTCTATTTGACCCTCAGTGCTGGCCCTTGCGCGACTCATCCTGCAGCGGCAATATTTATCAATGGATGATACTCTGTATATAGGCTGGCTGTTGTAACTCTGCAGCCTGGTAGGACGCACTGTCTTTCTGCATCCCTACTGCCATGTATACTGACGTAATGGATCGTGAATAGGCGGGTTGTAGCTCTGACAGTCGCATTTTGCCGACCCCCGTGGACGTATATGCGCTATGTTTGAACAGGACGGTCTCGTCATTGAGAACATGCACGACCTTCCCTACTCGTTGGCGCTGGGGCCGGAGGTGTGCGCCTCCATGACGGCGGTGTGCGCTGCAGTGAGGCAGACCTGTCCCTCCCTGCCCCTGGGCATACAGATCCTTTCTGCAGCAAATCAGCAAGCCTTGGCCGTGGCACTGGCATCAGGTGCATAAGCTGGCACTAACCTATAGCCCAAGAAGAACCTGAGAAAAGGTTGTGCGAATGGGTTTACTTACTAACATTCTTGAGTTTGCCTGTCCACCATAAAACCAAGTATTTGGAAATACTGTCATCCCTGTGGTAAAGCGCAGATGAGCACTCTAATGGTTGTGGCAGGAAGTGTTAAATGAGTGTATTGTTTTTCTTCTCTCTCTCTCTAATAGGCCTTGATTTCATTCGTGCTGAAGGATTTGTCTTTTCACACATTGCTGATGAGGGTCTTATAAATGGATGTGCGGGCGAACTGCTAAGATATCGCAAGCAAATAGGAGCCGAGCACATTCAGATCTTCACAGACATTAAAAAGAAACACAGGTGAGCAACAGCCGGTACTCCTTAGTTTAAATGGAGCAACCACTTTGATCAGGTGGTGGAATAACTTTATATCAGACTCGTGTTTTTCTGTCCTGTTCTACCCTTACAGTTTTATTATTTGCAAATTACTTTTTTACATAGTTTGGAAATGAAGGACTCATGGACGTTAAACAATAACTGGGATTCTGATTAATGTGTGAAGCAGTAGTTTAAAGACGGCAAATGACAGAGGTGTAGTTGTTAGAAGGAGACTCCTATTCCTGTGCGTCTCCTGCAGCTCCCACGCCCTTACGGCGGATGTCAGCGTGGTGGAAACAGGAAAAGCAGCGGAGTTCTTTCTCTCAGATGGACTGATCCTGACAGGAACAGCCACGGGGATACAGGCCAATCCTTCTGAACTCCAAGGCAATTCCTGCTGCTAACCCATATTTATGTATCTTTATGTTATAGACCGTACGCTTCTTTTTGCATTTCATTTTCCAATACCCCCCCCCCCCTCCCCCCCGATCAGACTGGTGGTGGACATGAAATGGTAATGCACACATTTCCAAAGTGGTCCACTTTGAGGATTTAACACATGGATTTAATGTGGCATAACTTCATTACATTGTGATAAAAATGTACCAATTTGTACCTTTGAGGGTACAATTACTTATTTCTGGGGCTGTACCCTCAAGGGTCTGCCAACTATAGCCTAGCTGTAGGTACAAGTAAACTTTAGTCTTGTTTAAGGTACAGAAATGAACTCTGAAGAACCTTGTTATACCATTGGGGAAACATTCATGTTGTTTGCACATTTGAGGAACTAAACTGTACCAGGACTGTGACTGTGTTATTCCTCAAAATAAGTTTGTACAGAATATTTTGCTGTACCAATTTAGGTTAAGAAATCTACATCAGGATAGCTTAAGATATTATTAGCTACCCTTTAGATTGATTATCCCTAAACGCTACTGTGCCTGGCTAGGCCACAGAAGCTAATTGCTGTTTCACAGAGGACTTTCATGATTTTCCCATGAAAGATGGAGGACAGGACATTCCCAGCAAGGTGGTATTTTATTAGCCTACACATCACCTGTGTCTTCATTTACTTTTCTCACTACAAGTGAGGCATCACTGATATACACTGATATACTGATATGCACGGAAGCTCTGCATCGGTTTCACCAAGAGGCTCTACCTCTACCTTCATATCCTTAGTTATGCTTTCTCTAGGTGTTTGAACAAAGAGCTGATTAGGTGGCTTAGAAGAAAGGATATTCCTCTATCCTGATTCGCCACAGAAATGGAAATCCATAATAGGGATTGGCCACTTTATTAAGTATACCTGTTCAACTGCTCATTGAAGAAAATATCTAATCAGCCAATCATATGTCAGTAGTGCAATGTATAAAATCAGGCAGACACAGGTCAGGAGCTTCAGTAAAGTGAATTTGAATGTGGCATGGTTGTTGGTGCCAGAGGGACGGGTATGAGGATTTCAGAAACTGCGCATCTACTGGGAGTTTCACCCAGAACCACTTCTAGGGTGTATCGAGTAGAGCCAAAAAGTGAGAATCATCCTGTAAGTCGCAGTTCTCCTAGTGAACGTTTGCCAGATCTCAATCCAGTAGAGCACCTATGAGATGTAGTGGACTAAGTGATGCGCATCATGGCGGTTCAGCCATCACATCTGCTGTAGCTGCATGATGCTATTACTGTATGTAAAAATGGACCAAATTCTCTGAGGAAAATTCTAAGCACCTTGTTGAATTTTTTGCCACTAAGAACTAAGGCAGTTCTGAATGCACAAGGGGCCCAACCTAATATAAACAATGAAGGTGCTCCCAATAAAGTGGCTAGTGAGTGTATATGACAGCTGAAGAGTTGAATGTTTTGGTTTTGTATGCTCTATAAAGAGGATACTCCTTTGAAGGATGTTGCTGGCAACCCATCAACCAAAGCTAGCCAGAGATTACTGTCCTACCATGCCTTGTTACATGTACATGCTGGATGAGACCTATTAAGCTTCCTTAAAATACGCTTCCAGTAGCAAGAGGGAAGACATTGCACAGAACAGGATGAGGCCACTTTACCTTGCTGCCTGAATTGGAACAGTGCCTAGCAGTGGTTCTATTCTTAGAGTATTAGATCCACATGTCCGCATGTAAATTGGCAGATTGATATTTGCACTGTTTTACTGTATATAATGTGCTTTGATATTTCTTTCATTATCTTGGAAAAGTTACTCTGATATAGTTAGTTAAAATAATAACCTATCTGATCTAATTGTTTTGCATCTTATCAGACCCAGGTTATCTCACTTTCTTGCAGAGGTCTCGAAGGCAGTTAGAATTCCAGTCCTGATTGGCTCTGGAGTGACTCTGTCCAATGTGGAACACTACCTGGATGCAAGTGCAATGATCATTGGCTCGTATTTCAAGAAAGACGGTTATTGGGCCAATAATGTGGACCAAGAAAGAGTCAAGAATTTCATGGAGAAGATTCATGAATTCAGAGGAAGAGGAAAAATAGTTTGAAAAGATGCAAAAAGCTCTCAGCTACTATGAATAATATAGATGATAAGGTCTTGGAAAACATTGTGGTTTATTTTGGATCCAGTAAACTACCAAAAAAGTGTGTCAGGCTGTTTCATGGATGAGTCAGTGTACATTTAACATTTGATGGCTAATATAAATTATACACCTCAAGATTCTTTATTGGCCATGTGCAAAAAGTACATAGGGATGTAAATTACTGGCCCCAAGGCATGCATCAGAAATCTTTCATTTTTATCACAGTTACATTGGATTATCTGATTAATTTGATAATCTAAATACAAACCATTTTTTTGCTTTACTGACAAAATTTCGCAAATATTAACATGGGAATTTAATTACACACTATTAATTGAATACAAAGAAGGTTAATATCTTGATTTTTAACAACTATTGGCCGATAATGATATATTAACCAATACGTTGTGCATCTCTAAGGCTAACATAACTTTTTGTAATAAGAGACGTGCTTTGAGGATGCAACATATAAATACATAATGTTTTAGAGAAAGTAAATTATTGAATAATCATCCAGTTCAAATACATGATCTGTTTCAAAGGTTTCCCTTAATTAGACTTGTTTCCTGCTATTGAGTCCTGTTGTGTAACAATTTTGAGGTGGATTCACCTTCAGAGATATATACTACATCACATAAGAAGAGAAATGTTTTAAGGTTTGTATTTTGTGAAGTATCTGAATGCATTAAAATTTCTAACATTCTAAAATTTAAAAACATAAAAAGCACTCCCTACAATGTGATAGTGTACAAATGGATGACTCAAA
The DNA here is from genome assembly GCA_026780845.1 of Petrocephalus sullivani. NCBI lineage: Eukaryota > Metazoa > Chordata > Actinopteri > Osteoglossiformes > Mormyridae > Petrocephalus > Petrocephalus sullivani. The sequence goes on from JAODKM010000020.1 coordinate 23,791,343, forward strand.
CCAGCTGTCAGTTTAAATTACTTTATTGTCACTGTAGCATTACATTTTTACTGTTATTTTCTTAGCTGATCCAGGACCAATTCAATTTCTGTTTTCTAACCAAGGGTACCAACGCCAAGGGCTACAGTGATTCCAACCAGCCATAGCTGCTTAAAGACTATTACCTGAACTGCTACCTGAGCTAATTAGCCTACACATTATCACAATACATCTTCAGAATTTTCATCCAGAAGAATATTTTATATGTTATTACATTACATTGTATTTTAATCCACACGGTATTAGAAACATTGAATTGCAAAGTCAAATAGTATCAAAAGTCAAAGGACTGACCCGAAAGGACTGCAAAAGTACTACTCCCCCACATAAAAAAGGGAATCATTTAGTAACAGTTAAAAAAAAAAATTATAATAATCCTCTATAGAAACAGGAAGAGCAGCAGGAACCATTTAACAAAAAATGAGTAGAAATATTATAGATAAAAGGTCTCCATGGCATTTTCCCAATGAGAATTATTTCTGCCAACCACTAATCCAGAAAAGGGTCGCAGGGATTAACTACAATGCCTGTAGGTATGCCTGTGTGTGTGTGTGTGTGTGTCTGCCCTGTGATGGGTTGGCCCCCCATCCTGGGTTGTTCCCTGCCTTGCGCCCATAGCTTCCTGTATAGGCTCCAGAACCCCCGCAGCCCTGAACAATGCGACTAGGTACAGAAAATGGACGGATGGTTGGGGTTACAGGGATGAGGTTAAAGGCAGAGGCTGTTGAGAAATATGCCATGCTTACTGACACCAGAGGGCGCCATACTTTCATGATTATATTTCAAAAAGTAGGTCCCTTAGCAGGGAGAAAGCAACGTACCCAACTGGCACTAAGCGTCAATATTTCACATTTAATTAGCATCATTTTACCAAATTATTTAAACCTGAAAAAGTATGCAGACTACTGTCCAAATTATTAATTTAATATAGCTTTTAAGAAGTAAGGGAGTGTGGAAAAAAACAGCGGCCTATTAATATTTACTACTTTTTAAGTGTTATTTTTAAAGGACACGGCTCATCTGCAATTTATTTTTATTTGATAATTATATTGTTTGCAAAATATTACTTTGAAATTGTAGTACCTCTGCTGGTAAAATGAACTCTAAAATATGACTGTCGTGGGGCTCAGTGGGTTAGGACACTGTGCCTGTAGCCGGAAGGTCGTGGCTCCAAATCCCACTGCATGGCAGAACTTCACTGCTGACCCCAATGACTCCATGGTCTGGCTAACTCTGACTTCTCAATTACATGCAGGTTAGGATAAAAGCACATGCTAGCTATATGAATGTCATACATTAAAGGCAATTCCAGTCAAATGAAAGGCAGAGGAATGAAATGAATGAGAAAAGGATACACTCCAATAAAATGGCAAGGCATAGTGAATCTTCATATAATAAAAAAATGTAAGATTGCAATACAAAAATATTATTTATAGTAATGTTAATAAAGGTTTGTTAATTCCTTCAGCTCTTCAAAAAAATGTTTGCAATTTTTTCCGGTCAAATTATTGTGCAAATTAAAGCTTCCCAAGAACCATGTCCATGGGTGGAAGGTACTGTATCATGCAGCTTTGTTGCCACCTGGTCGCAACCCAGAAGATCTGCCGTCAGAGCTGTGACAGCTGGCATTGGAGCCCTAATAGGTGGTCGGTTTATTGCTCCCTTTGGGATAGCTGCTGGTAAATTGAATTTTAAGTTATGCAAAATATATCATAAGGCATTCATTACAATATACACTCACTAAGCACTTTATTAAGAACATCGTATTAATACTGGGTTAGGGCCTCCTTTGGTTCTGAAAACAGCCTCAGATCTTTGTGGCATGGTTTCCACATGATGTTGGAAAGATTGCTTTGAGATTCTGGTCCATGCTGGCCTGATGGCATCATGCAATCTCTGCAGATTTCTCAGATACACATCCATGCTGCGAATATTCTAATCTACCACATTACAAAGGTGTTCTATTGGATTCCGACGCAGTGGCTTGGGAGGCCACTGAATTCATTATCATGTTCATGAAAGCAGTTTGAGGTGACTTTTGCTTTGCGATATGATGCATTATCAGGCTAGAAGTAGCCATTAGAAGATGGGAAAATTGTGGCCATGGAGGGATGCACATGGTCAGCAACAATTAAGTAGGCTCAAGTAGGCTGTTGCAATAAAACAATGATTGATCTGTATTAGCAGAAAATATTTGTTGACAACTATTGTACACAAGGCAGGTTGGGTCCATGGATTTGTACTGTTGACATCAAATTGTGACTCTACCAGCTGAGTGCCTCAAGATTCATCTGACCAGTTTTTACAGTGTTCAACGTTCCGGTTTTGGTGCCCACTGCAGCCTCAGCTTTCTGTTTTTGGCTGGCAGAAGTGGAACCCAACATGGTCTTCGGCTGTTACAGCCCACCTGCCTCAAAGATTAACGTGTTCTGAGATGTTTTTCTCTTCACTGCAGTTATACAGAGTCATAAATACCACCGCCTTTCTGTCAGCTTGAACCAGATTGTGGCACATGAAAATACCTAGAGAGAGAGTTATAGAAATACTCAAACCAGCCCATCTGGCACCAAATTCATGGAAAGGTCACAATCACTGAGATCATTTTTCCCCCCATTGCGGTGTTTGATATAAACATTAAGTAAAACTCCTGACCTGCATATGCATGGTTTTATATGTTGCTGGCTGTCATCCTAATAAAGTGCAAATAGCAGCAGGCCGACTAGAGGGCAGCAAATGCTCATGTTTTGAAAAGTCGCTTTTATATAGAATTATGTGCATGTATGTACACATACACACACACATATGCACATTTGTCACTATGAGCACATGTATGGCATGCAGGAATCAGGATGCAAATGTGAATGTAGCTGTTTTAACTAAGTAAAACCAAAACCCCCGTACTTAAACTATCACAAACCAAATAGCTAGTGGGGTAGTCTGGGCTGGGCTAGAACCGGAGATAAAGACCAAGGAAACACTGCAGTTTGCCATAGGAAATAAAATGCTAGATAAAGCGAGGGAAGACTAACTTAAATAAGGGGCTATGCAGGTGGAACCCATGAGGATTGATTAGGGATTACTTAATGGCAAAACACTGGGAGCGTTGTGAAAGCCTGGCTAGAATTCTGGGGACTGGCAATGCTGGCTGGCGGGATTGCACCAGCATGACAATTTTAATCTAGCTTTGCATAGTTGCAAAGATAAAAGTTGAAGATGTTAAGACAATACAAGCATTTTCTCAGGCCTGCAGTCTTCCGGCTCCTTTGCAGCTGATGCAGATTATAGAAAAGTATTATATATATATATATATACTATTACATGCCTGCGATCTGCATGGAGAAGAGTACTGATAGATAGGTGTCATCTTATTAAAAGGACATTGGCAGGCCCCATTAACCCCTCACACTTTTCTGCTTCTGTTATACCTGGGTACTTCTATCTAGTACACAGTAATTAATTCCTGAGGTTAATTCCTGTTGCTAAGACAGTGCTGCAAACTGAGAGGCCTATCTCAATGACTTGGTCATCTATTAATGGAATGGAAAAGCTGTGCCAGTTAAGTGATGCTTCAGTGACACAGTTATGTGGAAAAGAGTACACTTTCAGTTATGTGGTTTCACATATCCAGGCATAATTATATATATTTCTATAAATAAAATAAAAACCTGGTCTTCACCACATTCTAAAATGGTAGCAAACTGCCAAATCTTCTGCCTTTTAGAGGTGGCCACACTTGCTGATGATCAATTAATCAAGTGCATTTGATTAGCAGCACCTGGCTGCTACTTACCCTCTTAATTCCGTAATTTCTTTCTTAATGGAAGCAGTAATGGTGTACTTAATAGCAGTAAGGGTGTACTTAATAGCAGTAAGGGTGTACTTAATAGCAGTGTACTTAATTTTTCACACACTACTTCAGAATTTTGGCTTCATTATTGTTAAATACATAATGGCACGGTATAATATGCCATATGTTGTTCACCTGATGTTGTATTTACCTATTTTTTACCTAATAATTGCCTAATTTTATGACCTGATAAGGACCAGATGATTATTTTTTTATTCCCCGATAATTAAAACGTTAGAATTGAAATAGGGGGCACCCTCTCTTTGACATGATGGGACCTGAGTAAAGTTGTTAGCCAAAATTAGGTATGTCCAGTGGATGCTAAAGTAGAGGTGATTTGCTGCTTTAAAACGCCTGTGACAAGTGAATCAGTTCCTAGGAATGGATGGTTGTTTCCTGTGTTTCTCAGCCCTTGTCATCTCTTACTATCTTGCGGAGTGTCTGCTACCAACCGTGATAAATATTTTAAACTGGAGGTAGATGCCAGTGCCTGCATCAACCCTATCTGTTACTTCCCTGGGAAATATGATAAACACCAATGAATTATTCTACTGTAGAAAAGGAATCGATGGCTTGGTGCAGCGACACTTTCAGCACTCTCTGTGGTGGTGCTAACTGACCAAACTCCTGTCATTTTCTGCAGGATCAGAACACATGCCCGAAGCATGAAATTCTTTACAAGAAGGGATGTGGGAAACATGCTTTATCCCATTTGTCTGTGTGCACGGACTACTGCTTATATCTGACGGGTTCTTGTGGGTGCGGGTTCTCTCTTCCCTCTTTTCCACTCTTGGTTCAGCAGGAGGACTGCTGTGATTAGTCTGCCGGCCCATCACTTTTGGTTGCCTTTGGTTGGGACTTATTTTGTAAATATATGTTGTGTTTTAGTTATATTTTGTAACATATTCAAAATAGGCTCAAACGCAACGTGTCACACTGCACGGAATAATGAATCAATGATGGGTGCATGATAAAATTATTTTGGAAGCAATCCAGTGATGCAACAGTTCATTATATGATAACATACGAAGAAGTGTTTATTTAAAAAAACACAAAAAAACACACACATCGGACTGGTACTGGCAACATAATTTTTTTTTAAAAATGAATACAACAGCAACAACAACTATGACACAATGTGCTTTGTTACTTAAAATATACAAGGTCATATTTGCTGACATATGTATAAAAGGAAAAATGTGAAATGATACACAGGCATAGTTTTTCTCTTTTTTTACAAACTATGATGACTGAAATGTATCAATGTTACTGCTCAACAGTCAGCAATAGAACAAAAAGGTATATATCTAAAAAAATAAAACAAGGTAATTCCTGCAATGCAATCATTCGGGCAGATGCTACTGAGAAACTTAATGCATCACTTTGAGTATGGTGGTCGTGTCTATATGTAAGAGTGAAGCTCGTATTCACAGATTCCTTATTTTTTTTTCTATCATGCTTTTATACAGTCCATTGTATCCATCTTTTACACACGCCTTTCAAAGTCCCATTAGGATGTTTTTCTTTCTCCTGCGGATGGCCTTGTCTTTTCAGCCTCTTCCGTAACTGTGCCGTTTGCATGAGTCCTTTTGTCTTCATGGGTATAAAGTGTTTGATTTAATGGATGTCTCTAGGCGACACACAGGAAACGGACAGTATGTAGTATCAGCAGGGTGACGCACAGCGCTGGGTCAGTGGCACTGATGGCTCCAGAAGCTGGGGGGGGAGGGAAGAGGAAAAAAAAAATCATGAGTCTGAACTCGCCAAGTTCGCTTCTACCAACAGTGCATGTGTTCCATTGACAAATAATTATATTATTATACATTAGGAACCACCGGGCTCCTTTCAAACATTAAGGTTGTTCTGTCAGAAATCAAAGAACAATTCAGTATATAAAATGGCACTCCTCCATTGCTGCTTTTTCCCATTCCATTTCCTATACCATTTTCATTGCTTTCACTATAATTCAAAAGTAGATGACTGATTGAATGGTTGAAACTCGAGGAATCGGCAAGCAATCTTAACCGCAAATCTTGGGAAATGCGGAGTTTACATGAAGAAAGATTCCCTACTACATGCCCAAGAATATATCACAGTAAGTATTCTTCTCTTTTTCCCCCAAGTTCCCGTTTTCCCTTCTGCTCTTTGGCAAGTGAAGGGATCTGCCTTCTCTCATTGGCAGAGATATCTCCTTCATACGACAGCCAATGGGAAAGGCTTTTACCCCATACTGAAATAACAGGTGTATATCTGACAGGCCCAAAGAGCGCTAGAGCCGAGCATCTCTGCTTCTCATTAAGCCCTTTGGAAACTCCACTCCCAGCTTTCCCAGGATACCATCACTTCTGCTGCCAGTGACTACAGTGAAAACCTTGACATATGTATACAAAATCTCCCAAAAGATATCCTTTTTTTTAACTTAATTTTTGCTGTCATAATATACAAATCACCATTACACTGCCTCTGTAAGTCTTTTTTTGAACAGAAGAACAGAACAAGAAACATTCATAAGACTATTAAAAACAAACAATCAAAAAAGTTTAGTTTTAACTATGAATTTGACATTTTTCTCACTGCAATTTTATCTTGGTTTTTTGGGTTTAGTTCAATGTCTATTTTGACATGAATAATCTGACATTAGTAAATAAATAGTAACAATGAATATTTTAAAAATATCAGCCTAAATTAACTTCAGTCTCATTTTCTCATATAACACTGTCAATAGTTGAATGAATCAGAGGGAAAAAAAACCAAAGGCCCAAGGACCAAGCCTTGTGGCACCACACAAATAATACTCTGTGTTATACTTGAGGGAAGGTCTAAGTTTTTCCACCAATATTCTTTAACTATAACAGTTTGTTGCAGATTCTGATTTACTGTGTCACACTGCTCATTTGCTTAACCCAGTGACATATGACTGATTAAGGTTGTTATAGTTAACTAACATATGCAAGAGTTTATGTCTGAACTGTTAGACCACAAGAAAGAAATAAACACCTGCTCTGGACATCACCACTTTTGCGAAAATCTGCTGAGTGGACGATGGATCGGATCCCCACAATAAAATTTTTCTGAAAATCTGGGACAAATCGCTAAATGGTTTTCGAAAAATTGGGGTGCTAAAGCCCCCCCAAATAGGGTCTGTACACCTGCTGATTCAAGTATGGAGTCTGAGACAATATCTTACCCTCCCCTTGCTTCCATTCCCAGTGTTCAATAACAACATTCAAAGGCCGTCTAACTGTATCTCACAATGATGTAATTAAAACCAACAGGCAATTAAAACCCAGGATCAACAAAAGTGTCATCACTGAAGAACTGCAAATCAAGTAAATGATTTAACAAATTGAATTTATGAATTATTTTAAATCCACAATTATTGATGTCTGTCATAAATACAATACTTTGTATATTTCATAGATCTGAAAAATAATTCCAGATTCCAAAGATGATGGGTCAATGCATCCTTCCGAATAAACACATATCAGGACACTAGTTCACAAATTATATAGTTGTCCTAATGACTGATATCTTCAGCAGAAGCTGCAGCATGGTGAACCTGCCAGAGAATAATATTGGCTCATTATTTTCCTCATGATATTCAGACATAGTTCAAGTCATTCCATAGCCTTTCCATGGTATCAAACATTCATGTTCATCAGAAACTGTTGGGAAATGTCCTAGATAATATATGGTATCTTGGAAATGCTAATGGGGTCACACTGCAGGGAGCTTCACTTCTAAGGATATTCCATCCTTCCATTTTATGTAACTGCTTGTCCTTTTCAGGGTCGTGTGGGGTCTAGAGCCTATCCCAGAAGATACCGGCACAAGACAGGGAACAATCCAGAATCAGGCGCCAACCCACTGTAGAGCACACATGCAGCAGACACATGCAGGCAATTTGGTAACTCCAATTAACCTCAGCATGTTTTTGGACTGTGGGGAAAACAGGAGGACCTGGAGGAAACCCCACGATGACATGGCGAGAACATGGAAACTCCACACATAGAGAGCCATGCCGGAGAATAAATCTCTAGTCTCAGAGGTGTGAGGCAACAGTGCCAACCACTGCACCACCGTGCCACTAATCAATTTCTGTGTTCTTTTTCAGCATAAAGTCCAATCATTTTTAATGCTGTTGACACCGCTGACATATTCAGTAATTGTTTTTACATCCAAAATCTGCATTACCATTAAGGATTATAACATAAATGTGTTTAAGCAGAGACCGAGACATTCATATAGCACACTGAATATCACGATTTGTCTCTGTCATGCCTGCCGTGTTCCCATCTGGCCACTAGGGGCATTGCTGGCCATCCCATGTCCTCTTCTCTTAGTCCAAATCACTCGCACCTGAAGTCACGTTGTTCTCCAGTTAATCCTAGTGTTTACTGTTACTGTTTACCCAGCCTTCCTGTGCTTCATTTACACCTGATTTCTCCGGAGCTGTCCTCCCTACATCCTGTTTTGACCCATCGTGGTTCTTTTATTTAACATTCATCTTCAGTTGTGACACAGTCATGGTAAACATATGATCAAGTTGCACACTACAGTTTTAAGATTTATTACTTACACAGTGCTGCTCGCCCCAGTTGATTCTAATGGGAATTGAAAGCTTTTAATAATATGAATTAATCTCAGCTTTTCCCCAGTTATGTCACTGCTGTCACATGATTGATAACAAACAAACATGAAGCTAATACAAATTTCTAGACAATAAATTAGTTTGTGCTAAAAATAGCTCACGTTATTTTGTATAACATTTCGTAGCCATTATCCATTCACTTTCATTTACCCAAGAAAGTATGAGAAAATGGCTTCACACCTCTGGAGAGCACTTGATTTTCTAAATTCCAACAATTATGGAAATGCTATAACCTAGCACCGCACAAGGTACAACTACAAGACCAGGAAAATTTTAGCTGCAATGAATCCAGCAATTAGACATAATCATAAGGGAATGTAACCATAAAGTTTCTGCCTGCAGAGTAGGTGATTATAATACAGCGTTGCATAGTACTAATCCAATGGACACACTACAGAGATAACGGTATTAATCATAGTGCCAGTGATGTGTCAAAGTCCTAAGCCCCTTCACCTAATGTTTTAAAAACACAAAATTAAAAGTCCCAAAATAAGTGTCATGGTTTGCAAGATGAAGGGCTTGAGGGCAGGTGATAAGGAAAACAAAAGGCACTTTACTGAATGGAACAGGACCAGGGTAACAAACCAGACCGCAAGTAGTTGAATAAGGGAGACTAGAACGGTTAAGAGCACAGGCAACCAGAAGACTGATATCGGTGAATGAACTTGGGAGCATGGGACCAAGAAGTACTTATATATGGGACCAACGAAGAGCTGATGCGATGCAGGGGTTAGCACAGTGGGATTAGGGATAATGTGAAAGAAATCTCTGGGAAGAATCAGAAGGGATCTGGAGGACCAGCAGGCACCCCTGCTGCTCATATAGAGGAATGGATAGAACAAGCCATGACAGAGCCCCCCCCCCCCAAAAAAAAACATGCGCTCTGGTCATGGGAGACACCACTACAACCAGAACTCGACAGAAGGGACAGAGACCAGACTGAAATGGAACCAGGAAAACAAGAAACTCAAGATGCAAGACTGGACCTGGAACGCAGGGTAAAACTGAACACAGAGCAGATACCAGGCAAGACACAAGGGGTTGAATCACAGGCCATACAACAGGACTAGGGGCATTGAAAAGCCAGGGGTAGGACTAAGGACCAGAAAGGCAGCAGGAAGGGCAACCAGCACAATACACTCCCAGACAGGGGATACAAGTAGAGGGTTACTGGGGTCAGGGATAAAAACATTAGAGGGAGCCACAGAGAACACGGACCAGGGAAAAACAGAGGTGGGACAGGGTAACAGGACAGGGACTGGTGCAACCAGACCAAGCTGTGAATATCTGGAAAGTCTTCCTGATTCTTCCGGACTCTGCCAGCCCCTCCCTTGGGCCCCAGCCTACAAATTAGCCACCCTTGTACTGAGGCAGGGGCCCACGGAGCAGAACTTAGGGTAAGACCCAGAGGTTCTTACTCAAAGTTGTCCAGAAGGGTATCCTCCAGATCAATTCAAACAGCTTGGCATCAACTAGGAAGTTGGGCGCCTAGCTGGCACCAATGGGGGAGTTGGGTGCCAGCCTGGTGGTGATCTGCAGGAGATGAGGAGACCGCCAATGGAGAGCCAGAAGACTGCGAGGCAGGAGCCGGCGAGACAGCAGAAGACTGAGGTGGAAGCAGCAGGACACCAGGAGACTGTGTGTTCGGTGCCAGTGGGACGCCAGGAGACTGCAAAGCGGTCACCGGCGCGACATGAGGGGACGAGGCAGGCACTGGCAAGACATCCGAGGACGAGGCAAGAACCAACGGGGTGGCAGGAAATGAGGCTGGAGCCGACGGGATAGCAGGAGATGAGGCTGGAGATGAGATGAGGATCTGGTGGTGAGCAGGGCTCAGCCGGGGCACCTGAAGTGACCGCTGGGATTCCACGCAGCACAGCAGATGAAACAGCAAGCCGAGCAGCACAGATCAGTGTCCTGATCAGAAGACTGGTCTCACCTGAGTCAAAAACAAGCTACACGGCTTCTCCAGGGTCAGGTTCAGTCTACACAGCAGCTGCAAGACTGTTATCCCTCTTGGGCCAGGAGCCTGGGACTCGGGTGGGGCAGCTCTCTTGGGGTTGGGAGCCAGGGATGCAAAGACAGTTGTCTTATTGAGGCTGGAAAGGTAGGCATGGAGGCCTTCTCTGTGCCAGGTGCCTGGAGGCCCTCTTTGGGCTGGGTGCTTGGAGCATGGGTGGAATAGCCCCCTCTGGCCAGGGTACCTGGAGCATGGGCAGTGCGGCCCCCTTTGACCTGGGAGTGCAGGCGGAGCAGCCGTCTAGGGGTCGGGAATGTAGAGCACAGGCATGGAGGTCCTCTCCGGTCAGGGAGCCTGAAGCACGGTTGTAGTGGCCCCAACTCGGTCAGAGACTTGTGACTTGGACTGCAAGGCCCCTGCTGTGCCAGACTCTGGAGGCTCAAGAGAATCAGTTACGGTTTCTCCTGGGCAAGGATCTGGAGGTTCGAGAGAAGCAGGTCCTTGTGTGCCAGACTTTGGGGGTCGGGCAGAACGGGTCCCCGTGGGCCAGATTCTGGAGGATCGGGCATGGTAATGACCTCCCCTCCAGGCTCTGGAAGCACGGCAGCAGCCTCTCCTGAGCAGGACTCTGAAGCCATACTGGCATCTCCTGGGCAGGGCTCAGAAGTTACAGCAGAGGCTTCTACTGGGCAGGGCTCTGGAGGTGCCGGCTCAGGCAAGGCAACAACCATGGGCACAGCCAGCTTCCTCTGCTTCTTCCTTCTGTGGCTGGAGATGGCATGTGGAGCTAACAGGCAGCGGCGAGTAGAGTGGGTTCACACTGCAGAGAGGCAGTGAGCTCAGAGGCTTCATGCTGCTGATTCCCAGCAAGCAGAGCAGCTTCATGCTGCGGAGAGGCGGCATGAAGAGTGGCCTCACATTGCGGGGGAAGCAGTGGGCAAAGCGGCATCACACTGGATTAGCTTCTGCATCTCCCCCATACAATGTCATCTTCTCTGCCTCCTGGGGATCCATGCCTGGGGTGAGCCCCTCCAGTATCTACTCTGCCCACATGAAAAGTGATATGTCCTTGTGTATTTTCACACGGTGGGATTTCGAAGGGAAAAGTCCTCAACTTACAGGTGGGGTCCCTCTAATGGATCCCACACCTCTGGTGACCTCGCTGGTCTCTGGATCCAGGGAACTTGGGGTATCCAGTCCGCTGGATGCAGGGTAGCCTGAAAGCCAGCATTGGAGTACCAGCCGCGATGTCACTTTTGGAGTTTGGTCACTCTGTCATGGTTTGTGGGACGAATGACTTAAGGCAGGCATTAAGGAAAACAAAATGGCCTTTATTGAAGGGAACATAAGTAGGGAGACAAACTAGACCACAAGGGGTAGACTAGGATAGGCAAGGGCACAGGCAACCAGAGGACATACAGCAATAACTGAACTGGGGAACGGAGGACTGGGAGGCACTTATACACAGGACTAATGAGGGACTTACATGATGCAGGGGTGGGCGGTTAGCAAAATAGGGTTGGGGATAATGAGACACACCTGGGAGGAATCAGAAGGGATCCAGGGGCTCATACTACTGCTCATACTGGGGGAAGGACAGGACAGATCATGACCCGTCAAAATAGCCAATAATACTATTCAAGCATACAAATATTCACTGGGGGCAGAAAGTTAACAAACCAGTGTAGTATGTAAAACTACAATGGGATGATGTAAGACCTGGGGGGCGGCAGTCATGTTCTGCAGTACTTGTGGAGCAGTGCTTCAGCAGAAAAGGAAAATAAAAAACCGGAACATTCAAATTACATAAAATATCATTTTAATGCCAATGTATCTTCCGAAACACGATTTACATGTGAAACGAAGGAAGTTTCAAAAAACATGTCACAAAGCACTGTGCACAACAGCATCACACTTCGGTTTATAAAAGGAATTTCAGTGAGTTTCACTAAGCTAATAGAATGTGTTTCTCATCACCTTCCGTTTAGAAGTTGATCTAATAGTTATGGATCGTGACACATTGTACTTGTTCAGCAATACTGCTTGTTGGTTTGTGGTCAAGGTGTTGGTATACTCTAAGTCAGTGGCCTCCAACCTTTTTTCAGTGAGAGCTACATTTAATAGTAAAATTATTTAGGGAGTTACCAAGCCGCAACAGGCAGGTTCTCCCCTGATACATTTTGCCAAACAGCAGTCCCTTTATAGATTTTGCTGACTGGGTGTATTGGGATTGACTGGGAATTTCTCACTGACTGATTGGTTAGCACTGGTATAAGTTAAAGAGCCACAAGCTCTATTTACCCAGTTTACTGCTTTTTCAAATATACACAGATGAATGGGAATATGACAGTATACACAGGGCAGCTTATATAGAAATAATACATGTTATGTTACATCAGCCGAAAGACACAAATGGCCATTTCCTTCTCATCTGCCTGTTGCATGTATCTAATTTTAGGCTGGTATAGATGGGAGGCATAATTTCTCTACACAGTGTGAGAGGGATCCCCATGTGTTATACAATTTGCGAGCTGAGCCCTTCATTGTTTATCTAATTTTTTTTCCAATTTTATGAAAGAAAGAATGTCTCCTATCAGGAAACCAAACAAGGGGGCAACTGGAGAATTATACCTGAGTAAAGTCAGATGCCTTGCCAGAAATGTGGTAAATGCAACAATATCAGCTTTACCTGATAGAGAATAGAGAATACCACAGAGGGTGGATCACTAGTCCTAAGACTTCTGACAAAGACCCAAAGACCTTGGTCGATATTCCTACAGAGCTGGATAGAACCAAAATGTATGTGCTAAGGGGGTCGATGTGGGGTAAATTTTATTTAATCTAACTTTGGTCCAGTGGATATGGTGAACTATTTAACACTGAGCCGGCCATGCCTTGATGAAGCATTCGCACAACATAGGGCTGATTCCCACAACAATTTCCTCGGCCAAGTCCTCCTGCCACTCAGCCTTTATACTGTTAAGAGCTGCTGGATAGAGACTGTGAATTTTATTATAGATATGTGAGATCATACCCCTCAGATTTTGTAGAAGCATGAATAAGGAGACTATAGGAGTGGTGTGTGGAGTACTAGGAAATTGACGTTATGAGTTATGAACGAAGCTACGTCTATGCAAATATCTAAGAACTGCCTGGGCAACGAAAAATTTCTGTGCGAGCTATTGGAACGGTGCAAATGAGTTACCCATATACAAATCCGTAAATGCCGTAATACCGAAGTTAGACCGTGCAGGAAGAGGGTGGAAAGGCGGGGGTAGCAGCAAAAGGGGCAGACATGGAATGTTTTTAAGTCAAATTGTTTCCTAAAACTGCAGATTCACAATGACGTTTTGACTGAAATATTTTGAAAAAATATTTTGGTTATGAAGGTAGAGAGATACTCCCCAATATTTAATTTGGCTTTACTAACACCCCCCCACCCCCTATACACATAGACCTTCGCCTTTAAATTCATCATATCAAGTTGTGTCCCCCTCAAAAAATCAAAATCACTCCTTTACCCTTGTGTGTATACTATAAATAGTAACATTTTCTTTATTCAGATGTTTTAATTGTGCAAAAGGAACATGCAACTGTCATCATGCAATTAAGTCTTTTGTGAAATGTGTGGTTTGATAGCTTGATCAATGAAGACATCCAGTTAGCCAAACACAATGCAACGGTGAGGAAAGGGGAGATTCTGAAGTGGTTGATTGATGTAATTTCATTCTTGGGATGACAAGAGCTGGCATTTGAAGGACATGATGAGAGTGAACATTCTGACAACAAAGGGAACTACAGAGCATTGAGAGATGTGCCTTCTCACTATAACAATATTCTGGCTTTTCTTGGTGTGCTTGTGTTGCGCACGCAGTGTAGACCAAAACGGTAATGCAAAGCTTCTCTCTCACGTTTTAAGTCACTCCATTAATTTGACTGATTTAGTATTTCTATAATGAATGTATATCAAAAAAAGTTGCCACTTTCTAAACATCAGTGCGGCAGGTTAATAGTCACACAAGCAGGCTAACGAGGGCAACATTTGGTTGAAATTAACAACCAACTGAAAATGTTTAGGTCTACAGTATGACGAATATTTTCATATTTTATATAAAGCGAAACATGCTTCCTCTGTGAAATATCTCAAAAAACAGAAATGTTAAACAAATGCAGGTAATATTTTGAGATGGTAGTGACAAGAATACACTGTGTCATTCTGATTCGGAGCAGCCTCCTCTGCATCTTACTTCACAGCCATCCCTACATCAAACAAATACTTGCATAATGCATTGATCTGCAGGGAGCTCACGTTTAATAGAAATACATGATTTGAAGTCCTCTTTGAAGGACCAACTGCATCATACATTGTAGAGTTCCAGCTGACGGTGTGGTTAGGTGACAAATGGGGATCGAGCCGTACATACGTGCAGGTATAAATATTCTCGCGTGACAATCATATCAGCTGGTATTCTGCAGTGCAATTGGGTGATGGGATAAGAAGCCGTGGAAAAATTTGACTGTAGGAGGGTCCAGAAAGCATGAAATGAAATGAAACTCACAGGAGGACGAGATCCCAACACGAAAAGGAGCAAATAAAACAGCATGTTTCGGAAAGCTGTGTTCCAGCTGCTCCAGACTAACCAAGGCAAAATATTTTTATTGGCAAAAGGTTTTGTCCTGCCATCTAAATGATGAGGGAAAACAACGCAGGGCACAGAAAAAGAGAGGGTCTTTTTTACTACCCAGCTGACTCAGCAGGTTTGTTTATAAGCAAAGAGCAGTCACCTCTGAGACTCAGCTGCTAACAAATGAAATACGTATATTTAACATGCACAGGCCATTAATCCCAAAAGAAAAAAAAGCCAAATCAATCAATGTCCTAAATATGTCAGGTATGGCACGTGGCGTTCCCTGATTAGCCAGCCATAGCTATTGTAATGAAACAGCCTGCCATTACTGCTCCGTGATTATTTTCTGTTCCTTTGTGACTCTGCCGCCCCCTGCTCACTCTGGTAAATGGTGCTCTCTGGTGAGTCATCCCGCAAACAAAGGCTTGACTCGGATGAGCTGGCGTGCACTGCACCGGTATTCTCCTCACGGATTCGCTGCCTCTGTCACTTGTTCTCACTGTGCGCCCTGCGAGAGGCAGAGCCGTGGTGGGAGCGCTTGGCGGGGGGGGGGGGGGGGGGGGGGGGGGGGGGGGGGGGGGGGGGGGGGGGTGGCGGCGGGCGGTCGGCAGCCCGC
>JAODKM010000020.1:23819154-23830073 GCA_026780845.1 Petrocephalus sullivani
CGGCAGCCGGCAGGCCAGAACGACCGTCAGGCCACCGGGAAATGTCCCGGTGCTCCCGATGGCCAGTCCGCCCCTGGGAACATGTTATGTGTATTTGTGACGTTTTGCGTCGGCATTTAGCTGATGCCATTTTAAGCCCCTTTCAGACATGCACTACCACCTGGTACTTTACTAGACATTACATAGAGGGGCTATATATGTGAACAGAACTATCCGAAACAATTGTACCGGACATTTAACAGATTTTGCCCTGCTAGATCCCTAATACATAGTCTGTATAATTTCCGTTTGATCCTCAGGTGTGAATGGAGCAGCACATTTTCGGAGAATTCAGCTCGAGCGAGTGGACACATTAATGATGTTTGGAGTGCACAAATAAGTTCTTCCACGCCTTCTGGCTTTGTGAACCGGTTCACTCCCTTTGGCTAAGGCTTACTGAAACACTCTCCACTATCCCGAGTTACAGATTCCCAGCATCAGCGTCACTCTGTCTTCTTGGCGATACAACTAATATACATCTTCCACGTAGATATAAAAAACCTTTGCTCATTTCGCTTGCTGTCGCCAAGAAAGTAGTCCTCCAAAACTAGAAATCTAAGAGCTCATGTCATATTACTCAGTGGACCAACTTGATTGCACAATACATTTCAATGAAAGAAAATGCTGTCCAGTGGAAGCATAGGTCAGCCTTTAAGGATACATGGAACCCATTTATAACATTTTTTAATATTCCATTAGAATAAAATTAATTAAAATATAGCCTCAGTACAAGCAAAAAAAACATGTATATCCCCTCTCCGTGCACATACACACACTTACTTTTATATACTTTTAGTATTAACCGCACACATATACACACATCTGACCAATTTCAGCATCCCCAACAGTAACTGCCTAACTGCCGTGTCCCAATCTCTTGTAAGTCACTTCGTATTGTCTCTTGTCTGTCTGTTTGTATTTTTGCTCTGCCATCACTGCCGGATCTTTCGGCACTATTTTGCCTCGTGTATGTTTATTATTTGTTTTATGCTGTATTTCAGGCTCTGTATGTAATTTATGAACCCCCCCCCATCTGATATAAATGTGAACATAAGTATTTATTTATTATTTTTTTATTATTATTATCTTTTTTGAGAATATGTTTATAAGTTGTAATTAAACATAAAGTTGTCCTCCGAAGTGTGTGTGTGTGTGTGTGTGTGTGTGTGTGTGTGTGTTGGGGGGGGTTGGGGTTTGGCAAAAAAAAAGATGTTTGTATCAAGCCACAGGTGTAGAAATGGAAGAATATGTAGATGCTTCATGCCTGTATATGGCTTTCCATTATTTCGCTAATATTGCAGGTACATCCAAATAATCAAAGCAAAAACAGTCGGAACAGTCATTGCGGACCAACCGAAATATTTATAATATAGTTGTTTTAAACACCTCTGACGTGGAAAATCTTCAGTTGTTTGCTACGTGTGTGGAAGGGCAACTCCGGAAAATGTCCGGACTTGAATAATTCTCCGGAAAATGTCCGGAATTCATGTATGAACATGGCTTTAACTGCAATCAGCAAGGGTTGAGAACAAGCAAGTATTCATTCATCTAGTATTTTTTTCATGAGCAAGTCAGCCGGCTTTGTTTTCTTTAGTGTGGCTGTAACACGTGTTTGACGGTTATCGTTTCAAAGCAGAAGTTGATATCGTTAGTTAAAGCTGCCATGTTGCATCGTCACGATAATATTGATATATCGCCCAAGCCTACTTTCAAGACTGACCTGCACATTACATAATATGGACACTTCACAACACTGGACACTAGGGTTCGATTCTATGTGCGTACTGTTTTCTCTGGGTCCTCTGCCCCCCAACCCCCACCCACCCCTAGTCCAAAAACACGTGTGCTTTGGGCGCTCTGTCCTGGGCTACTCCCTGCCTTGCATCCACTGTTGAATT
The DNA here is from genome assembly GCA_026780845.1 of Petrocephalus sullivani. Lineage (NCBI taxonomy): Eukaryota > Metazoa > Chordata > Actinopteri > Osteoglossiformes > Mormyridae > Petrocephalus > Petrocephalus sullivani. Next base: position 23,821,092 of record JAODKM010000020.1, read on the forward strand.
GGACAAGGAGTACAAAATATGGTTAAGATGTTACTATTCCTCTTTACAAATGAGATTAGGTAATCCATTAGCTTTCAGGAAAATGTTTACAGTACATGATTAGAAGACACCCAAAACACCGATAATTACACAGCAGCTGTATTTTTCATGCATTATACACTCCTTAACTGGCTGCAAGCCTATTTTATGAGTTAATAATCTCTTAGTATGGAGGTATGTTACCTGAATTTTGGAATATGCAAACAGTAACAGAAACATGGATATTAAAACTATGCTATGTAAAATCAGACCATTTGATTTTAAAATGACAAATATCTTATTTTACTCCAGGAAAGATTAGACTTGTTGTACATTTCTGTGATTAAAACAAAGTCACTTACAGTATTTCGTAAACAATACACAATAAAAAAAAACAATGCTATGCAGAGAATATTTTTGTATTTTTTGAGAATTATCATAAAGAAATTTATAGTTGAAGTAGACAATAGCATTCCTGGGAAACTAATAACAGTTTTAACAATGTGAATATGGAGGAATTTGGGGCTTCATTACACTTTCCTTAGCTGTAAATGTTTCCTCTACATTCTGGTATTACTAATATCTTCCTATTTACCAAGACAATTAACGATAATAATACTAGTAATAATAATACAAGTATTATTTTTATTAAAATAATAAAAAATATTAACTATAACATTATTAATATAATAATGAAAACACATTACATACATTATTATGGGAATCACATGGTTGAAGAAGAAACTATATGACCTATGATAGTTTCCTGGAGGTTCATGTAACTAATGAGCTGTTTCATTAGCTCATTCAAACAAACACATTTTACAAGATGAGGGTTTAACAGCGGTTGCACAAAGTTTTTTTTTTCCCATATATTTGTCTAGAGGATCTTCTGTGTGCATAGCTTGCAGAATAATATGCATGTGTGTATCTGCCCACCTGCGGTTTCTACATGGAAATCCTCTGCCCCCACTATCAGGATGCAGTGATATCACTGTTTAACAATTTGCACACAAATGCAGAATCTCCTCAGTTTGGCTCTAACCATCCACTGCAAAGCTGACACCAGGATGCTCAGCGTTTCAACATACATGGTTTTCATACGGCTAATCTGTTTTCACTCCACTCAGTAAATATCAATGTGTTCCATTCAGTGAAACGCATCTGTCCTTGTCAGTTAGGACCAATGTGTTATTTTAAATGGCACGTGTCTCTACTTAAAAGCTTTTATCATTAATCACAATTGTGTCCTGCATGGCTTCCTTTCTTGAATTTCATTTAATGAAGTTTTTTTAGAGAAGAATTGTGATATGAACCCATTTAAAAGGACTAATGCAGTCATCTTTGTTCTTGTATTGAAGACATCCTTGCTTTTTCCATATCTGTATATTTATGCCCACTAAAATGCCACACAGGTTACTCTTCTTCATCGAATAGACATAACAGCAGCAGTGATTCTAAAATTAATTCTAAAAGGTCAGTACTTCTTATTTCATATATAATTCATTTTGAGTTAATCTTAAATTATCAAGAATGTTGTCCAAATTAAATGCATTGTCAAACGTGCTGGTATATTCTGGGTTGTATTAGCCCAGTATTAGCCTTCAAAGTATTTAGAAGTTAACTATTTGGGTTAATGACTTAGTCACATAAATGCTAATTAATTATCAAATATGCTAATTCAGAACACTGCTTACTGCTGGATATATGTATTGTACATAATATCAGTAGAGCATCCACCTAATTAAGAAAACAGGAGACAGGAGGCAAAACGACGCGTCAAAGCAACGCAAAAATGCAGACAGAAAGTATTCTGAGTATATGAAGCAAATGTCAACATGACGTAAAGCGAAATCCTGGACACGTCTGGCAAAAAAAGGACAAGTCCAGGAAAAATATACATAAGGCCATCTTGATTGAACATTAACTGCCGTTTTCCAACATCCAAACCTCACCGTGAACGGAGGCTTACGTTCCAGTGGAATCATATGCCCCTCTATACGTGCATACGTCGTTGCGTCACGATGACGCAACACGCACGGCTCCTCTTTCCGGTTCCACATCCGCGAAGGTCGATGTGACCGAGTGGGTGCCATTGTAGCCGAGAAGATGTTGTCCATCGCCGCTCGTTCTGGGTCGCTATCGCCGTACTTACAGGCTACGAGCTATGCAGTGCCGGGGCCGCTTAAAGCCCTTGTTCCAGCATTCGTCACCAAAGTGGATAAAGCACTGTTGGACGTGAAGAAACCCATCCTGTGTCGCGAATCCTTAACAGGCCAGAGCCCAAGGACGGGAGCCGCGATTACAGTCGGCGTCGGCGGTGAGCATGTCGCCGTGGCCCCTAACTTCGGTGTCGGGGAGGGACAGTTCGGGCTTATGCAGGTGTCACGGAAGTTCGCTATTCTCGCTGCATGCGTTGTGCGGGGGACCGCTGGTAGCCAGCGGAAGCGGTGTGAGCGAAGTAGCTAACGACGAAGCATATGTTTTAAATGTGATCTGCCGCCCAGATAATCATGCCCACAGGATAAAGAGGGAACTATGGCTATATACACTATGGATTATGAAATTTACATAATATTATTAATAATAATAAGCTTATCTAAATTAGCAGGCACTTAGCCGGTTAGCTTACAACTCCGTGCCCTCAAGTTGTACTGCCGATATTATGAAGATTGAGTTATATCGTTTTAAACTAGACACACACGTATTTAGCCAGTTAAAGTATCAAAGTTTTGCTACCTATAGTGTGTAGTCTGAAACATTGACGGTCAGTTTTTACTTTTTAAATTGCCTTATGACATCTTGCACAAAGGTCAGACAGGAACAAATTGCACCATTCAAAAGCTGTTGTGACCTATGACGTGAACTTGATTGTGACCGGCTTGTTTAATTTTTGTCCCCAGCTCCCAGTGCAGTGCGTTTTGCTCACACAGACATCAAGATACCAGATTTCTCTGATTATCGACGAGCCGACGTCCAGGATTCAAGGAAGTCCTCTCAAGACAGCGACGAGTCGAGAAAAACCTTCTCCTATCTGATGACCGGCGCGACAGCCGTGGTGACCGTCTATACGGCCAAGACTGTGGTCACCCAGTTTGTTTCCTCTATGAGTGCATCTGCAGATGTCCTGGCCCTGTCCAAAATCGAGATCAAACTGAGCGACATCCCAGAAGGCAAGAACATGACCTTTAAGTGGAGAGGCAAGCCACTCTTCGTCCGTCACAGAACCGCCAAAGAAATCGAAACAGAATCTGCAGTCAGTCTTTCCGAATTGCGGGACCCCCAGCATGATAAGGATAGGGTCACCAATCCTAAGTGGGTTATCGTGATTGGGGTGTGCACTCACCTCGGCTGTGTGCCTATTGCGAACGCAGGGGAATTTGGTGGCTACTACTGCCCCTGTCATGGCTCCCATTATGATGCGTCCGGGAGAATTCGGAAAGGTCCCGCACCCCTTAATCTAGAGGTTCCCTATTACGAGTTCCCAGATGATGAAACCGTTATTGTAGGTTAGATGCATAATGCTTCTTGTGCAGTGCTCTGTATATTGTGACCCCAGTCCCTTTAGCCACCTGTACTTCAGACAAAATATTTTTGGGGGCTGGAAGTGAGTCTGATCGTTTGAAATAAAGTTCAGTTTTACTTGAGCTATAGCAATTTTTGTGTAGTTATTTCAAATGAGTCAAATCTGATACTTGTCCAAGTATTACACAGACTAGATCTGTACTTCTGAAATAAGTAATAGGAAAGCAGAAAATTGAAGGGATGTGGTATGTCTGATTGGTTAAGTGTGAACTGAATGATTAGGGTAAAGACTCCACTATACATTTAAATTTGAGTGTCCTGTTTTTGCGTGAAACTTTTTTGAGTACTGTTTATGATTTATGAAATGGATTATTTAGGAGCTCTTCTGCAGTGTCAACAAACATCTAAAGTTGACTTGATCTGTCAAAAGTGATACCAGTTTAATAAAGAACTACATCATGAATTTGCACCTTTAGCATATTACATGAATTATTGCAGTTAAATATTACATATTACATTAATTGTTCTTTTACATTGGTTGTCAGTACTCTTGTCCAAAAGTATTAAATGATGCTGCAGTAGATGCACCTGAAATAATTTTAGTTTTCTCAGTTATACTGACAAGCCATCCCTTATTTAGTCACACAGACGCAAAGCATTTTTTTACCAGATACATTTTTCAATGATGGTACGTATGACTTTTCCTTCAGTTTTAAAAGTTCACAAATCCAAAAGTTGGCATATGCGTGAGCGTTCTTTCAGGTAATTGTTGGTGCTAAACCTTTGGATTTGCTTTTGGGTTTTTAAAGATGAAACAGAAGAGCGGCATTATTTTTGCATTAAGTTATATGTAAGTCTACGTTTAGTCTTTAATTGTAAAGGTCAAAATGCCTTGTACCAGCTAACTATTTTGTGAAAGACAAATTCCAGTGTCTTATATTTTAGCTTTTTATGGGTTATCTTTTTTATGAACTTATATTATCATTCCTTTTGGTACAGCCCTGTGGATTTAAGGTGTAATACTTGCACATCGCTATTTCACTACTGCTTCGTGAATTTGATACCTAATATAAACATATCTTACATTTCAGTACCGCATGTAATTTAACGTGTGATGGATGCATTTTTCAGTACGGCCACATGGGTTTGATGTGTTATGATTATGATGGTGTTGCATATTTTAGTACAGGACTAATTTATGATATTCTTATATAATTTTCATATTGACCTGTTAATTTTATGTGATGACATACCAATCGTGATGAATATACCATTTGCAACATATTGCATTTTTGCCTTGTAATTCATCATTTTTCTTTTTTTTGTTCTGTACCCTGGATGAGATTGATCACTTAAATGCAGACATAATAGCACCAGTCTTATTGCCCTAGCTTTAGGTTAGTGATAGAAACTACAAAAATGGGATTTTCAATTTTACCAGTAGAATTATCGCATTAATATATACATTCTAATATGTATGTTTCTGTGTTGTAACAATTCGTTACTTATACTTCAGTACTATTTATGGGCTAATGTGGTGATTTGTTAAATATTTTCAGGTATCTTTTGGACTGTTGTTTGCAATGGCAATACTGCTATAGAGACAGAAACGTCTTCAACTTCTGATTCATTATCAGAAATAATTTATTATTAAATAATTTGCCAGGCCTTGAAAGAAAATTAAATGTATCTGAAAGTAATTTCTTCTGGTACATGAAAATAGACTACTTTGGTAATATCTGTCATAATGAGATACCTTTTTAAAATTTTCTTGCAAGCCTTTCAGCTAGAAATTTATAAGTCATAGGGATGAAAAAGCCAGGTTGTTTATGCTGTTTTGGTTCAAGCAAGAGAACTTTTAATATTGCATCCAAAAAAAGACCAGACAAAAAATATTGAAAAGTCTGGACTTTGTGATGCTTTTTGTGCCTTTTTGTGCATTGATACTTTAAACTTCAAGTTTATAAGTGTATTATTGTGGTTTATTGAGTAAGGCAGTGTTAAGAAATATTTCAGCGGATTGTTGATTCTCCCCCCCAAAATTCTCCTCTACTAGTACAATTCCCCTGGTTCTCCCGTGGTGCATGAATTGGTAGGTGTATGGACGTGGCTGCTCTTTCCTGTCAAGGTGGCCTGTATGATGACTCTGATTGGTCCTCCAGGGGGTGATGTAAACAGATTCCACTGAGGGGTTGAAACAAACTCTGGAGGTAACATCAGTCTTTCTGTTAATCCTCTACTACAATAGGCAGTGTTTTCTATGATGCAAAAGATGTTAATATTATAAATAGATACGGGTACAACAGACAAACCCAGCCGTTGTTATTGGTGTGTCGAATTAGGTCAATTTTGTGAAGTATTACGGAGCTTATTCATACTTCTTTGTGTGGATAAAAGCTGAAAATATGGTTCAGATCGATTATGTCAGTAACATACTAATAATAATACGTTTTATTTATAACGCACTTTATATTTCCAGAGAAATCTGTGCTATAACGCTGTAAATAGCCACTAGTAAATTAACATAGAGCATCATTAAAAAGCACAAGAGAAATTAAGAATCATATATTCTACTAAAAAGAAAAGTTTTAAGCTCTCTTTTAAAACTATCTGTAGACTGTGGTGCCCTCAGAGTGTCAGGGAGGGTGTTCCACAAGCGAGGGGCAGCAGTACTGAAGACCCGATCGCCCATAGTGCAGAGTTTTGTCCTGGGGGGGAGAGACGGTGTGATTATGGAGAGCAGAGAGATCGTGAAGAGTTCTGAGGAGTTAATAGCTCTTTCAAAAAGAGGAACATTTCCATAGATGCACTGATGGATGAGGAGGGAGATTTTATAGTCAGTTAGCAGAAACTGGAAGCCAATGGAGTGAGGAAAGACTAGGTGTCATGTGCTCATCATCAAGATCCTTGCAGCAGTGTTCTGAATATGTTGCAGCCTCTGAAGACTCTTGCTAGGGATCCCAATGAGAAGTGCACTGCAATAATCTAGTCGTGAGGAAAGAAAGGCATGGACAAGCTTTTCTGCATCGGGGAAGGTGAGCAGGGGACGAAGTTTGGCAGTTTCTGAGGAGCAGAATACAGACTTTGCAAAGGTGTTTGATATGGTCATCAAGACTGAGATGGGGATCCAATCTAACCCCAAGGTTGGTAAATGATGTGGTGAGAGGAATATTATGACCAGATAGACTATATTAGTTATGGAGGACGACTGAATCCGGTGAGGGGTTTCAACTAAGACTGATTCAGTCTTAGAGTTATTTAGCTGAAGAAAGTTGTATTCCATCCACACCTTTACCTCCTCCAGACACGTTAAGTGCTGATTGAGAAGACGACGATGATGAAGGAATGGCTGTGGTTTTCACGTATAATTGTGTGTCATCAGCGTAGCAATGAAATGAAATTCCATGACCCAGAGGGAGTATGTGCAGTATGAAGAGAATAGGGCCAAGGACTGACCCTTGGGGAACACCACAGATAACGCTGTGACATTGGGACTTTGCATTTCCCAAGGAAATCTGCTCTGTTCTGTTAGTGAGGTAGGATTCAAACCATTTGAGGGCAGTAGCTGTGAGTCCAATGGTGTGGTGCAGATGGTTGAGAAGTATTCCATGGTCAACAGTATCGAATGCAGCAGATAAGTTAAGTAGGATGAGAAGAGAGGGACAGCCAGCATCCGCAGCCATCAGAAGGTCATTTGTGACCCTCAGCAAAACTTTTTCAGCTACTATGCTACTTATTGGCCATTGCCTTCAATGTGACAGCTTTCGTGCAGGTTAATACATTTGTTCTGTTTGCTTGATTGCCAGAAACCCCATTTTACTATTATTCTATGATTCAGAGAACAACCGTACATGCTGGTGAAATATCAAACACTCAATGTGAGTCCTTTTTTCTAGGGAACTACGCCTGATGTATTTCTACCTTTTGCTGTATCATGGGAAAATCCTGCAGTATCTGCTTGTGCGTTTAATTCCACATTCAGACACCCAAAAGCAAGAAACTGCAGTCCACAAGCACTCATGGAGTCGTGTTTCCAGAATGGTGTGCCTGCTCTCAGCTGGGCTTCGACATCGCAGTGCTTTTTCACCTGCAGCATCCTCACCTTCCTTTCTGTGGGGATTTCAGGTGAACTTATTTGCTCTATCTGTGGTTAGTACTAGATAACAAAGCACAATGAAAAACGATACGCATTTAGCGAAACAGCGTCCCTCTTAAATTATTCAGTATGGAGTTTTAGAACCATCGGGTCAGGGCAGATACACTGTAGCTTATAGAGGGCAGACTAGCGCTCCCCAGATAACTCACCGGTGTTTGCTGGGCCTTGTTTCAAACATTGTGTTTACTAGTGTGTTGCCAAACTCATATTTAATATACTACAGGAGCACTCCAACAGTTGTAGTATAAATCTTACCTTGGAAATTAATGCAATATAAATGTGAGCAAAAATGTAAATTTTAATAACACCTAAGTGTTACACTGTTAATCCTAACTGTTAATGAAAGGAAATTAGAAACCCTAACTACTTTCTGGCAGGGTGTAACATTTAACTCTACAAATGCAAATTTACACATCTGTCTTAGACTGAGAATGACAAAAAAATGTTGTTACGATAGCAATCACCTATGTGTTATGATAGTGGCCTCTGCATTAAGTACATGCTGAGTGTTCTAAACCTATGAGACAAGATTTACCATGAAGGAAGGGTTATCCAGTTCAAGACCTCAAGGAGATATTAAGTCATTCCATATCTAACGAGCTGATACATTTAAATAATTTAGAGAAAATGGGACACTGAGAAATTTAAGCTACTTCAAGAATGAACATAATTTTTTGTTTTCTTCATCTGTTGCAGAACAAATTTGTCCTCTAAACATCAAAACCAGACTTGCCTATTTATCCACAGACTATATTTCTTAGAATGGCCTGTCTAGTGAATTTTAGATTATATTATGGCATCTGCAAAAATAGGTTCTGTTGCTCCTTGATTGGCCTGTTTTTCTTTCCTATTCTGGGTGTAGTTTCTAATCCGAACTATATCAGTGAAACATAACATAATGTACATCCCTATGTATTTAAAAGCTTCAGTAAACCCAAAATAGCATTGGTCATACATGGACCTTGTGTTGATTTGACTTCTATTGCCATTTGTCACTTAACACAGACGTGAGAGAGATTCTAGTTGTTCTTGGGTGAATGTGTCGGTTATGTATGTTACTGTATAATGGAATGCCTTCTCAGATTCTCAGCTCCAATAATAGGGGATATGTAAAATATATTGCTACAGATAGAGACCAGGAGATATCCATTATTTGCACTGCAATATCCATCCATTCATCATTTATCTACACATACCTTGGTCCGGTTATGGGGGGGGGGGGGGTGGGGGTTGCAACCCGTGAGCAGTTGCGCGGGGCGCCGCGGTAGAAGGTGTTTTGATGC
>JAODKM010000020.1:23830173-23853925 GCA_026780845.1 Petrocephalus sullivani
ATAATGAAAATAAAACCTTCCTAAGATATCCTCCTTTTTTAGCATTCTCTTTCAACCCTTTCTTCTTTTTCCTTTTCTGGGGGGGGGGCGGGGGGGGGGGGGGGGGGGGGGGGGGGGGGGGGGGGGTTCTGGATCCTGTCCCAGTCAGCATGGGGCACCTGTGAAATATAGTTTTGCTTCTCAGTTTCTCTTCATGCGGATCTGCTGTTTGTGCGTGCCATTACATTGCTTAACATGTGGTACCATATTCTTGAAGCATATACATTCAGCCCCATACTCTGAATCCTAAGGAAAATCATATGCATTAAACTAGAATTTCAAATACAATTGTAATAGCCGAAATACTTGCCTCAGGCATAAATTTAACACTGTTAAAATCAGAGGAGTTCTGTAAAAAAATCAATTAAAAATATCCAATGCAATTGTCCATGTAAAAATAATTATGAACATGCTGTGTTAAAACACCATGTTTTAAATATATGTAGTATATATTATATATGAAATATAACCGGCTTAAAAATGAATAGTGGAAATCTTTTTTTTCCCACATAACTGTGCTTTTTTTCACATAACTGTGCTATTTTATTTCATTTTATTCCCCTCCGATAACTTCATACTGTCATTATTTCCAATGTCATTTCCTTCCATGACTTCTATAGAATTCTTGTCAAGAAGGATTTTGGTCCCATTGTACCTAATTCTTTCTCCCCCCATAACATCATGCACCTCCTATTTTGTACCTAAAGCAAGAGTCTAGATTTGGGTATATACTGTAAACATTAGGGCAGGGCTTTTCAAATCTGGATCTCGATTCCAAATCCAGGCCTTGTTTTAGTTCTTCCAGGTAGTTTGTTTAATAAATACTGACTCTGATTGGCTGGAGGCAAGATCTGTAGGTTGGGATTCAAAAAGTTGCAGGTTCAAATCCTGTGGTCAGCAGAGTGATGCCACTATTGGGCCCATGAGTAAGGCCCTTAACCCCAGTTGCTCCAGGACTGGCTGACCCTACTGTCTCCTCTACGCCAGTTTCATGAGGTGGCCTCCAGGGATGCATATATTCTGAGCACTCATTGGCTGCTTTTCTTTTACTCTCTGGTCAAACCCCTCCAAAACCATCTCTACTGGGTTTTGGCGAGGTGACCAGGTCATGTGATGTGACACAATAACTCTCCGTGGTAGGTGGCTTGGTGTGTCCAAACTTTTGACTGGTAGCGTATCTAGCTACTGGCATCTCCCCTTAACATTACCGCTGTATAAAAGCTGTTTTTGAAAGACACACAAGTAAAATCATGTGTCTGATTTACTTTCTGAACTTTAGAAAGTGCACTGGTTTTTCATTGGGTGATAAGGCACCCAAAATATCTTTGGACTAAGAGATTTATCTACTCACTTGGAGGAACAGGGATGATCTATAGTGGCAGACTATTGTACATTGCTTGATGGAAGAATGCTGAAATATATCCATACCCCCCCCCCCCACACACACACACAGACCTTGAAATCATGTACATCTATACTATTCCATGACACAGCACTAATGATTTATGGTGATTCAAATGGACTGTGGGTGTGCAATGCCACCATGCCACTCTACGTGCAGCAATAAACACATCTGCAAAGAATTGTTGGTAAATTTAGCACCCAAATATATAGTAATTATTCATCCTCACAGAATAATCACTTCAAACTCATGACTGAGGTAGGTTCCAAAAATCAAGCATAAATCCGGTGTTCATACTGTTGAGGGTAAATAATGCGGCCCCCTCCCTCCCAGGTATAAATGGTTTTTCTTTATATATTTTTTTCCGAAAAATCAATGCAATGCATAATTGAAAGATTAATCAGATCTATATTACTGAAACATTTAAAAAGAGCTTTTGCTGAGATGTTTTTATATATGTATGCCATTTGGAGGATTAAGAGAAAAATATTTTATATTTTGAGGAGAACTGCTCACAAGTAATGCACTTTATCACCTCGTGCTCAGTGGGTAGTACTGTGTTCTTGCACAGCCAGGGTTGGGGTTACAATCCTGCCTCTGCTCTGTGTGATGTTTGAATGTTCCCTTTGTATTGTGTAGTTTCCTCCAGGTACTCAAATTTCCTCTCACAGTCCAAAGATGTGTATTTGGGTTAACTGGAGTCTTTACATTTCCCATGTACACTGTGATATACTCTTGTATATATCTTGTCCATGGTGTATCCATGCATTTTGCCCTATGCTACCTGAGAATACACTTGCTCAGAATACACAATTCGAAATGCAAGGATGGTTCTCCACTTGGGCGGTTAGCAGTGTTGCCTCATACTTCTGGGGCCTGGGCTCTGTGTGCGGAGTTTGTTTCTTCTCTCCATGTCCTTGTGGGGTTTCCTCTAGGTCAGGGGTGCCCAATCTTACCCGCAAAGGGCCGGTGTGTATGCAGGTTTTCGGGATAACCTTTATATCAGCTGTTTGAACCCAGGTGTGAGGACTTTTCGGCCAATCAGTCTTCTAATTAGTGATCTAATTAGGGAGTTGCAGCGAAAACCCGCATACACACTGGCCCTTTGCGGGTAAGATTGGGCAACCCTGCTCTAGGTGTTCTGGTTGGAGTTGCTAGATTGCCCATAGGTATGCATGTGTGAGTGTGCCCTGTGATGGGTTGATGCCCCATCCTAGGTTTTTCCCTGCCTTGAATGGACTAGCAAAGTATTGATGGATCTTTTTCAAATGACCCCCGCACTTTGCACAGGTGGTGATCTGGGGCCTATTCCATATTGAGACAAATCACACCAAAACCAAAGCAATGTTACTTAGTGGTGGCACATGAAAGGGCAGCCACCAAAGCAGATCTGGTGAACCCAATGACATGGAGACAAAACACACGAAGTTAAGGTTTTTCTAAAGTTTTTTTAGAGTGGTGGAGAGAGTATGTTGGGGTGTGTAGGAGGAGCAGGGATTAGATGGGACGGCGAGGGTGACGTGGCTGTCTGAGGAATGCATTGTTGCCGCTCAGACAGCATCTAATGTTTACCAGTAGAACAAAAGTAAAAATGTATGGACTCATTTGATTCTCCTTCCAGATGTTTTACCTGCTGAGTGGCACTTTAAATGAGGCACCTTCTAATTACAGATCCTAAGATCCTAAATAAGATTCATTTATCCTTTATGAAATTTGATGTTCATTGTGTTGCCTTAGCAACTGCATTCTTGCCAAGCGTATTCAGTCAGCAGCGAAGCTTTTGCTTCTTCACAGAAAGCCTTTCTTGGACTTACGGATTATGGTAAATAACAAATGTTACTGGGGGACATAATGATAATCGTGAGAGGACAATTTATTTTGGACCATCTCCTAGGCCTTTTTTTATTCATTTTAAGTTTTTAAATTATATAAACAGAGCCTGAAGCAGACCTGATTTACCTGGCTAATTAGTAATGTGCCTACTGTAAGACCGTACTAAAAGTATGTGTATCCCAACCCTGATACTGATTTGCACATCACCTCCTGTCTTTTTCATCAGTGTGTGTAGGTGTAACATTTGTGGGAATCATGTCTGCTGTTATGTCATGCAGGTGAGACTGCACCACTGCGAATACACCCTGCAACTACACTACTATATGCGAAAGACTAGTGTATATTTAAACTGCAAGACAATTTTTGTTTCTCAGAAAACCCTACTTTAATCCCGATACTTGTAAATGTAATTATTTTCTCCCTCAGGGTTTTAATTGTGGCAAATTAATTGTGTACCATTTATTTCAGCAGCAGAAGAGACTTTAAACTGGAGCTTTCATAAAAAATGTTTAATACTTCGTATTTTTTCTGTCTGATTTGTGTTTGTATTCTGTTACCATTTTGATTCTAAGTAATGTTCATTTTTTAATTACTGCATCTTAATAATTTTAAGGCACGTACACATGAATGCTTCCGACTGTCGATATGGTGCGTGTTCATCTCATTTCGCTGTCATTGTTTCAGATTTAATTTAATGTGTGAAGTTGTTTACCTGCCTTAACGCTCCTGGCTGTAATGGTTCAAACTGAAATTTAAATTTAGACTTAAATTTTTTGTTTGTTATTGGGAGCTTTTATATTCTGGTGTAGCTGGGGAAAATCAGCTGGGATTTCTTATGGGTTTCCTGGAGCACACAGCTCCATGCAGTCGGCCACAGAAAGGTGAGAATAGATAAAGTTAGCTTGCTGGGAGAAGGGCAAACGTCTGGTGTTTATGAGAAAGACAGGAGCAGAATTCACCTCCTTTCTGCCTCCTGCCATAATGTGACTATGTGCATCCAGTCAAAGCAGCTCAGCTTGAAATGATAAAAATTTGGGGAAACGTCTAAAGGAAAAATATTTGTAGTTTTTTTGTTTGTTTGTTTGTTTTGTTTTCAGAAGTCTACTTTTACATTTTATTAAAAATAGCAGTCCAGGCCAACACGAGGTCCAATCCTACCCTCTGGAAATGGCCGTCTGTCTGCCGGTACCAGGTGTCACGTAGGTGTCCCCTTGGCCTGGTCCAGCCACTCTGATCCTCAGCAATGAGGATCCTGCGAGCCGGATCATCCTCAGAGAATCACACCACAATATAGTAGTACAGTAGTGCCTCATGTGATGCTCCTGCACAATGCAGATAATATGTCTCATTCAGGACCAACGGTACCCAAGGATTCTCAGAGTCACAGTACCAAAGGAGACCAGCCTTCGTCTCAGGTTACTGGATAACATCCATGTACAATACAACAAAACTGGAGCAGGACTCTAAGGACTTGGACCTTCATCTTCTTGCAAGGATATTGACTCACCTTTCCAGTGACCTCATGACCCCCCATTTTCTCCCAATCCACCTCCTGACTTCATAGGAAGAGTCACCATAGACATGAATGTCACTGCTGAGGTAAGTGAACCTCTCGATGCTGTTGGCATTTTCTCCGCAGACAGGCACACTGCTGATGGCTGTGTTCAAGAGGTCATTAAAGGCCTGGATATTGGTTTTTATCCAGGACACTCGCAAGCCCAGACCCTCAGGCTCCTCATTCATTTTATAGAGAGTGTCAATCAGAGCCTTCACTGACTTCACGAAGTATCATCAGTAAAGTCAAGATCAGTCAATCTTTCTTCGCCAAAAGACACCCTACAGCCACTGGACGCCAAAACCCTGGCCAACACCCACTTCATGTAAGCAGTGAACAGAGTTGGAGCAAGAATATATCACTGTTCTCAGAATCAACTACGAAGAATGCAGAGAATCTGCCTCCACTCTGCACAGCACTTACTGTACCAGTGTACAGGCCAGCTATGACATCCAGTAACTTCAGGGGGATCCCTCAAAGTCTTAGGATGTCCCATCAGGCAGCTTGATCAACTGAGTTAAAAGCTTTATGAAAATCGCCAAAAGCTACAAAGAAACCATGCCGATATTCACATTTACCCTTGATGAGAACCCTCAGTGCAGAAAACCAGACTTTTCCAGTTGCTCGTAGGCAAGCAATTGATCACAGATCTTGTTGAGGATGACCTTAGCAAGTACCTCACTTGGCAATGAGAGCACTATTACCCCCTGTAGTTTTCACAATCCAGGTGATCACCCTGTTTTCCAGTCATTTGGGATGATGCCTGTCCCCCAGATGGAAGCAAAGATTGCTTGCAATGCCAGGAAGACAGCCTTACCACCAGCCTGGAGAAGTTCAACCCAGATACCACAGATCCCTGCAGCCTTCCCTACCCTCAGCTGGTTCACCACCTGTGCAATCTCAATGAGATTAGGTGATTCACAGTTAATCAGAGGATCAGCCTCAAGAACTGTGAACCCAGAGATGTCTAGTGTCCTAACCAGAGGATGAGCTTCAAAAAGCTGCTCAAAGTAACTGGTCCAGCGGGTCACAACTGCAGTGTCATCCATAACGACTGTTCCATCACCCACCCTGACTGCAACTCTCCAGATCTGGATGCACATAATGCTTTATTTCCTCTGTAAGCAGGATGTGGGTTGCTATACCATAGATGGTGTGTTACTTGTACACAGATTCCTCTAAGAAATGGTTTCTGGACCTAACCTGAAACTTCAGAGTAGCAACAACACGTCGGTGGTCAGAATTCACAAACTGGGCACTTCTGTAGACCCTGCAATTTTGTAGGAGCCTCCAGCGTCTTCCCATGAGGATGTGATCTGTCTCCTTTGCCACACCACCAATAGCGGAATACCAAATCCAAAGATGTAGCTCAGGGTACTGGAACCATGGTCCAGCGATCCGCAGTTCCTGACCTTTTGCAAATTCCAGAAACATGGAGACACTTTCACCACGGCCAGCCCAATGGGGACAGAGACACTCTTCACAGCCAGCTCTGTCAGTGCCAGGGGTCCCCCTAAAGTCACCCATGACTAGGGGAATGTAACCTTCTGGGCACCCATCAACAACTGAACGAAATTGTGAATAAAATGTCTCCCTCATAGAGATATCACTCACTGCGGTCGGAGCATACACTGAGACAAGAGACAAGACACCCAGAGAGTGCCTTAGTCTGAACCTCGTAATACACTCATTGGCCCTCATTTATCAGGCTTGCGTATGGCAGAAAAATGGGTACATGGTAATTTTAACGCAAGTCTCGGGATTTATCAGTTTGGACATGAACGTAGGATACACTCAAATCCCACGCCAGCTCTCAGGTGGTGTATGCAGTTTTCGATCAGACTCGCAGTGCAGCAGAGGAGATGAAGCTGTGTCTGAGAATTATTACATCAGAGTTGCGCTAAAATGATGTTAAGCAGATAATTGTCAAGATTTCAGGTGAAATGCTTATTGCGGGTTATATTTGATAATGAATTTCCTTTATCGATACATGTAATTATAAGATTACAGACTGCAGTAATTATAAACGTTCCATACGCAAAGTTATGTTACTGCAATCATGCCTGTGGCTAGCATTAATTTTACATGCCTGTGGCTACCAATTTTGATTTTACTTATTTTCTTCAGTTTTATTCGTTTCATTTTATTCTTATGGCTGTTGTCTCATTTGTCTTATGTCTGTTATTTACTTCATTTGTATTTTATGTGTATTTTATGCCTTGTGAGAGCTGTAATGTCTTTCATTCCTCTGTACAGCACTTTGACCCAGTATAGTCGCATATGGTGCTTTAAAGCTGAATTCGATTAGATTACCATTGTGGACACCGAGGTAATGTCTTTGGTATTTTTTCATCAAGTTTTATTCATGAAACTTGATGAAAATTATAATTATCTGTACATAAATGCCTCCGGTTGGCCATTATTGACAGCAGTATTTGAAAAATCCTTGTTACGGCTTGGATTGCAGTAGCCTCAATATTATGGGAAAGTGAAGCAGAAAAAACGCAGGACAGGGGATACAAAATTAACCTTTTAGCTTCTGAAATATGAAATATTTTAGATATCTGTGCTGGAGCTCAGGATTTCTCAGGAAGATGGCTGTTTTACTTAAAATGATGTTACCGTGTATTGCTTTTTTAATCAAATTCTTTACAGTCTTTAATTGCTGACGATTTGCATTGAATATTAAGCACAACAAGATCATGACAACCAGCACTTACAGTCAGTATAATACACCGCGGTGCCCCGTTTGTGATCGTGCACAGCAGTCAAGCTCCACCTCGGCTGTAATGATGTCATTTCCAGTCAAGTGAAATTTCTCTTTTTTGCCAGATTCCGTTCCTCCATGTCATAAATTCTGTGGGCGCGACCACATAAACCATAAATAAATAGGGGTGCGGCACATGAATTACACTTGTTTCCAGCTGCTGGATTTATCAACCCCGGAGTGTATGTACGCCGGAATTGGCCAGGTACACTCCGTTTCGTAAATCACACGTGGAACAGTGATTACGTACAGTGATTTTTTCTTGCACCTGAATCTACACTCGTTTTGATAAATGAAGGCCTTTGAGAGGACTGACATCGGACACCGAGAGAAGCTGATCCACCACAGCACAAGCTACTCCCTGATTATGGCGGCCATCGGGGTGACCAGGGCCCGGTTTCCCGATAACGCACACTGTTAGCGTGCTAAGAAGACTCTTAAGAGTGGTCCGGACCAACCTTACGAACGTGTGACTTACCTAAGATATACTTCGTGTGCGAACGCTTCGGGAATCGTTCCATAACGTTAAGAGAGAGCTTAAGGTACAACTTAAGAATTACTTAGCGATAAGAAGGTTTTGGGAAACCTGGGCCTGTCCAATAGCAGGTACACAATTTGGCTGCCACTGTAATATGCCGTTTACAAAACTCCTCCGACAGCAGAGGGAGATGTCTACCTGACCAAACTCGGATGGGACACCTCAGATGAGGACCCGAGTGCTGCTGCGCGGCGGCGAAGCCTCACCACCACAACAGCCCCAATCTCATTGGCTCTCCAGCGCTTTCGACTCTTCAGGTGATGAGGCCACCAAGGGCTTTCCCCCATCCCCTTTATGATGCATGCAGCCTTCCTGTGGGCAACTGCAACAGAGCTATGCCCACGGAGAGCATAAAAGAGTCTGGTCTGCTTTGTCGGAACTGTGTGAAGTATTTTGTGAAGGTTACCACTCCTGCCACCAACTCCCACATTTTCCCTGCAGGTTGGAGCAATCCATCAGTAATTTAGAATATAACTTCTGAATCTATATAGTGAAAAGCATCTAAATAAATATGAACACAATGACATAGAAGTTGATAATGTACACTTAATTGAGGATTTTTTATCAAACCCTTGCATGCATTACAAAACATATGTTATTTACATATGATAAGCTTAGTTTATATTTTTTTAACTGACCTGAAGAATAAAGCAAACAAAATACAGACAAATACGATGACATCAGTCTTTGTGTCATATGAATCTGTAAGGAAACTGTTAATGTTATTTGAAGCTTAATCTCTTTGCTTCACTTAATAGTCACATAAAACGTTTTAATCTGAGGTATAATGTAAACAAATAAATAATAAATTTATTTAATAATATTTAAGAAGAATAAAATAAAATTAAATAGAAATAAATAAAAGAAAACTACACACATTTAATTTAATAATGATAAAGAATCAGTAGGTTAGAGCCCCATCCTGGGTTGTTCCCTGCCTTATGCCCATAGCTTCTGGGATAGGTTCCGGACCCCCCACGACCCTGAATAGGACAAACGATTTCGGAAAACGGATGGATGGATGGATTATACATCAAAGCAGTATGCTGTATTTTTATTACATACTGTTTATTGTACAGAGTATTAGTCATCTTAAACCAGACAGAATAGGAATTTGGCATTATTTCCAACCTCAAACTAACCTGAACAAATCAAACCTTCTCATCGTTAAATATGCGTCAATGATGACTTTGCTAAATCTATTTAAGACATAAATCAAGTGCAAACACGTTGGTTGTTGCTGCATTTAGCTGCAGACAGCTGATGGATGTGACTATGGGTTTCCTAGAGTCGTGTTTGAGATTCATCAGCAGTCACAAAGGACCTCATTTGTGCACTTACCTTCAGCACTACCTTGTGCTAATGATTGATTACTGTCATCCTACTCGTATCCCATTGGCTGCAGAAATTTTAGCAGCCTGTGAGCTTCTGGGAGCCGAAAATCGTTTCATTGTCATTTGGCGTGCCGCCTGGCCATGGCACCACTCTCTGGCAGAGCCAGACCCTTAATCAGCTGCCAAATGAGAGAAAATCCCACCACATCCTCTCCTCTCTGCACCCAGGCTACTGCGTACGAGCCCTCTTGCTTTTTAACTGTTTAGTGGTATTAGCAAGCTAAGCATAGCCATTGCAGCCAAAACAGTAATTAGAAAGGGACAGTGCAATCAATTGCTAACTTGTCATCCTATCTGTGTTTGAAAACTTTTGATTTAATTTGGTCTCTCCCTTACATGACATTTCTTTATATTCTTGTTAAAAAGTTTGCCTCAGAGCTTGTCAGTAGAAAAACCACTTTATTTATATGCTCTCCTCTTGAGAGTTAGCTAATAGAGATTTTCCAGTATTCTCTCTAACATTTCCATTGTTATATCTAACATTGTCCTCTATTTTTAATGACATGGCATAGTAATTACATGAAGGTGAACTGAAGCACTGAACTAAAAAGATAGTCTTTCTATGTTTCCTTGTTAAAAGAGTTGTGATCATTTTCACACTCCAGTTGTGGTAAGGTTAAGAGGCAGTATGTTACAGTCCATTAAGTGGGTGAACATTAACCAAGGTGTCCATGTTATATTGCCACAGAGAAACGTATACAGATTATATGATTCCATAGTTGTTCTGGCGTTATATAGCAGCTTACATGCCCCTACCTACCATTGAAAACACAGAGGTCAAGTCCTCTGTATTTATTCTGCAAATCCAATAACTACGATCTGTTTCGGGGCACAGCTAGGAAGGGCTAATGCTTTTGACCTCAGTATTTTAAAAAATCCTGGCTACAGCCCTGGGATTTTATTAAATTATCTTAATAAAGATCTGTGAATGGTCTTAAATGGATCCTAGTTTATACAGTAGTTTTGAAATGCAGTGCTGACCTCCATAAGTATGATGGTTCTCAATAAAAATCCAATGACATAACCCAGCAGACTGATTGGGTAATTTGTTGAATAGGCCTATATTAAAAACAAAAACCCACAAATGCAAAAACGCATGCACTCACTCGATATCTTCCAATCTATCATGAAATTGGAATTTGATATATCGTTATCGTTATCATTACTATATTTATATATAGTTTGATAGAATGCATTGTCAGTAATATGGTTTGCCAAGCTTTTACTTTTTCAAGCCCTAGCTAAGAAAAAGCAGAGGAGGGTGATGGACTCTGAAGGTCGTAGTTCGTTGGTCAATGGCCTGACTGGGTGATAGATACAGCAACGTTAAAATAATGACTTTTCGCTGGTGCAGGTATCATTATGTGACTGACAGAATGTACAGTTCTAACGTTATACAAAAAAATAAACAAATGCTTGTTTAAATGTTGATTGAAGCGTCATAACAATTTATAAATAAAAAAAAAGTTTGATATGCTATTCATTAGTAATGTGTGGCAGTTACTCCTTGTATTACACATTCTGTATAAAGAACGATATTCTGTATATCAGGGGATCACAAGGTGGAGGTCATGAGGCACGGGGGGGTTGCCAGATGATTTCTAGAGAATGTTAATGAAGATTTAAAAACTTAAAAAAATATCCATTGTGACCATAACTTATTTACACCCCCTGACCAGCAAAATTTACTTAGGGGGACCAGTTCCCCATCTCTGCTAGAATGAGGATCATGAGTTGTGGGCTGAAAAATTTCGGAACTCATGCTCAGTCTTAGCTGATATATACAGTGTAATTATGTAATAGTTCAAGTCACTTTGACACTTAGCAAACATTTTTATCCAAAATTACAGTACCATGAGCAATTCGGGGTTAAGGGCTTTTCTTAGGAGCTCGACAATAAAATCTCTCTGTTAAAATAGGGATTTGAACTGACAGCCTAAAGATCATCCTGGTTCACCAGGTTTTTGTTTCCTTTATAATTTTTGGTATGCCTGATAGGGTCCTGCTCTCTCTCTATCGAAAAAAAGATATCAAGCCAAGTGGGGTCCCAGCCTGCTGGCGGACTTCTGCTGGACCCTTAAGAGGGATGTTTCTGGGACCAAGTAACAAAATCATACACTACTACCTTCTAAATGAGTCTCTTGCCATATGTATATAAGCTGTTAGCATAAGGTTTAGCGGTGCGTCGCTCAAAATCCTTTCATGATAGGTAAATTCTGTTTATATATTTGAATTCAGCATAAACAATTCTGTAAGATTCACCTATTTTGACTTGTGAAACAAAAAGAAAGTAAAAATGTATTGACTAGTGTCACAATCGTACTGTCCTAACCCACCATGCATGAGTGTGCCATTTGATTCTGTGACAGGATGTCGGCACTTTTCCTACCCTTCCCAAGGAACCAAACTGTCAACTGGCATGGCTGGCATTTATCTGTAACAGGTAAGTTAGGGGGAGGTTTCCTAAAAGCTCCCCTTAGAACTTACATAGTCACATGGTTCTAACTGTGTAAGCTGCTAACATGGCTAGCAACTATGCTTTTGGGAAAACATACCCCAGTTTAACAGGGGAGTAGGAAACAGCATTACGTTAAGTCTGTGATACTGACCCTGACGAGAGTCTTGGGTAGTGCTATATAAGTGATAAAGTGTCTTCCATGAATCAAGACATTTTCATTGTATTGTAACAATGTTTATCAGTTTGTATGTGATCCCTTTGAAATACACTTCCCATCTGGTGGTAGCTGAAATGTAATTTTATTTATTTCCTCTTAAGTGAATTGGTATCTTGATTTATTTATTGTAGCTTTTGCCACCACAGTGTTCTCACTTGACTTGCTGTTATCTTTTCTTTGTAATTGTGTCGGAAACAGTAGGATAGCTACTCAAAAGCTGCTCACATTCTTCTTCGACCTGCAGTCTTCTTTTCTTCCCAACATAAGCTCCAGTTTCTGCTCACCCTTACTAGATGAAGGGAAATGTATGGCTGGACACAGAAAGAAACTGATGTTCGGACGTGGATTACATAAAGTGGAATCATTGCATAATAGCATATGTATCAATAAAGTTGAAAAATCAAGCATAACATAATGATAATGATGTGACAATGGAGAGAAGCTCTCATCTCTTCCTGATCCTTCAAAATGATGGATGTGATTGGGCTATGCTAAGCAGAACATCTATGAATATAATGCAGGGTAGCCTTCAGCTACCCCCCTATTGACCCTGGGCAAGATAAGAGAATGGAAGATAGAATGGATGGATGCATGCATGCATGCATGGATGGATGGTTGGAAATGCAGAGCTCTCTGTATAATCACATAAGCACAATAGAATAAAGAATAAAAAGATTTATCATCAAATTAAATATTATCAACACAGGTCATATTAATATAATAGAATCATTCTTAAGGCAACTCTATCCCTAGCTCTAACCCTGAAGGCTACCCTAACCCGAGGTATAACCTAACCCTAACCCTGATGCAAGATGTGTCTGTAATGCCAGAAACAACAACATTGTCGCATAACTGCTTATCCTAGTTATGTAAAAGTCTCTTTTGCCATCTTCAACTATACGGTCCATGGGTCATGCTGCCATACACTGAGATAGTTGTAGTGCAAGAGTTGTGATGCTCTGAGGCAGACGGATGGACGGATCGATACTTTATTAATCCCAAAGGGAAATTCATATACTCCAGGGGCAGCATACTAATAAAAAACAATACATTAATTAAAAATACATTAAAAGTGATAGAATTGTAGGTATAACAGACAGTATACAGTATAATATTAACATTTAACCCCCCCCCCCCGCCGGGTGGAATTAAAGAGTCACATAGTATGGGGGAGAAACGATCTCCACAGTCTCTCCGTGGAGCAGGGCAGTGACAGCAGTCTCTCTCTGAAGCTGCTCTACTGTCTTGAGATGATATTGTGAAGTGGATGCATTGGATTCTCCATGATCGACATGAACCTGTTCAGCGCTCATCACTCTGCCATGGATGTAACACTGTCCGACTCCATGCCTACAATAGAGCGTGCCTTCCTCACACAGGAGTAGTCTTGGCAGAGCAGGCAGATATCATGAGTGTTAAAAGTTGGGAGCTGAGGCAGCAACCTTGGGGAGTTATTGTGATCAGTCTGATGGAGTGGAGGTGATATCCCCTACCCTGACAAGCTATGGTCTCGCTGTCCAGGATCCAGTTGCATAATGACATTTTCAGGCCAAGCTGGGACAGCTATTGGCACAGTATGCTTATATAAGAGTCTTTATTGTCTGGGTTTGTCAAGGTTATGGCATCATCTGTAGACTGACTGGTGCAGCATGTAAACTGGTCAGAGTTGAGGGGAAATTTTTCCACACAAAGAAAATAAAAAATTACAGAATGTGGCTAGTACATATTAAGTAAAAGTAATGCAGTATGGAGTGTAGATAGTAATAGGGCAAAGTGTCCTCCAAGCTAGGTGGGATTAGGAATTGAAGAAGTGAATGGCAAGGAGACACAAGAGACTGAACTCAGTTGTGCACCTCATGAAGATGAGCATAGAGCTGAAGGTGCTCCTCAAGTTTCTGTTTAGAGGATGGGCTCCATTATTCAGAATGGACACCCCCCTCAACCATGATTTCTGAGTGCAAGGCCAGTGACATAGCTAGGGTTCACCAGTTTGTTCAGCCACATCACCTGCAGGTCAGGTAATCTATCTGAAGGAAAGCAAGTTTAGGTCATGAAAGATCCCTGGACATCTTCTGAAAGAATAAGGGTAGTACCTCGATGTCCTGGCTAAAATTTACCACTTTGGCCCTATCCAGTCTGGCCTCCTAATCATCCCCTATATCTAATTTATGAATTCTCTCCTGTCTCTTCACTACCCTACCCTAGCCGTCGGCACTGAATGGCTGCCATCATCCAGGTGGGGGCTACACAGTGGTGGTGGTTAAACCTCCTCTTCATTTCCTTTAGTGATACCCCACGTAATCATAGAATTGTTAGAAGAACTTCTAATAAAAAAATTAGCCAGAGTTGCATCTGAAGTCTAGGATGTCGAATGTAAACAGGATTGGTAACATTATTGTCCCTTGGGGTACGCTATCTTGTTCAGCACTGCGTCAGATATTGAAATTACTGATCTAACTGAACTGTGGCCTGGAGTATGTGGCACGCAGCCATGCTGCCTACTTGCAATGCCTTGAGCAAACAACCAAACTAACAAATAAATAAATACATGCACACTACAGAAAACTGATATTTGCTTCTGGCTGTTTAACTATTGAAGGCAAGCAGAAAATAGTTGATTCCTTGCTACTCAATTTTAATTAATGATAGTGTTTAAAACATCTGATACTGAACAGTATGAAAAATAATAAATACAGACAACAAACCAACAACTAAACCATCATTTCACTATTATGGTGGATCCTCAACTTACATAATTAATTGTATATGGTATACTGTCACTCTCTTGACCACCTTATTTGGCACATCTTTTTACTTAATCAATGATTTATTTAATGATTGTAGCCTATGTCTTTATTTCTGTATTGTTTTATCATGGCTTCGGACTTCATGACAATTCATGCACAATGTATTCTATCAGGAATTCGGGCAGAGAACACTGGAATGGTCTGGCGTCAGCGGATAGCCCGTGTAGCGTAGATGGTAAGCCAGAGGCAGAGTTTACGGGAAGAGGTAGGATAACCACGCGATTCATCTAAGAATGCTCTTTAAACAAAGAGTAGATATTCCCACCAGAATCCGCGCTCTAAACGCATGCACAAATGAGGCGACAGAACCAAAGAATGGAGTACTCACAGTACCGTTGACGAGGGTCAGAGATAGCATGGGTCGTTTCTCAATGACTGACTGGCGAGTGAATGGTGCTCCTCTATTTATCTCCCGGATGACCATCTACTTCCAGGTCCTCGTGGTGATCGCCTGACCGGTGTGCGTGACAAATTCTTGTTGCAGGCATGCTCAGAGACAAGAATCACCTAGGTCCAGATAAGTTAATGTCCATGGATTTGCTGCTAGTAATTTAACTTGATATACACTCATCACGTGTATTTGTGCCCTTTTGAACACATGGCTCTCATAGTTACCAGCAACAGTTACAAATGTGTAGAGGAAAAAGCTGGGGGCTCTGTTTACATTCTGAGTAAGAAAAATGAGGTTATTTACAGATCTGGCAAATCTCTCCTTTAGAGACTGCTCTGTGCTGAAGGATGCATGTTGCCATGTCGTCCTGATATACTATCCATCAAGCTAATGGGATGCTGAGCTTCCACATCACTTGGACCAGACAGGACAGAATGAATGCTTGGAAAGCACATAATTACCACTATCGATTCCCACATAAATATGAAAATGATCAGCTGGGAAAAAAAACTATTATTTATATTTATGCTTTAGTTTTTTTTTTTCTCTCTCATTTTTTCAGTCCAACTCTGGGGTGAAATCACAGAAATGATCATGCGATGATTTATTTTGATAGTAAACACCCCTTTTCATCGTGTCACATAATATTTACAATTTTTAATGTTGTTTGTATTATTTACATCCTATAATCCATTTATAAAGTATTTCCCTGATATTTTAAGTAATTCTGCATTCCACATTATAATTCAAGATAATGGGGAAACGTATGCATTTACAATGTTTGTTATATGGGCTGCGTGTTTGCCTTTCCCCCCAGAGTTAATAAATCCATTTTGCCACAGTGATTGTATATTGTACTACTGAATAATATGTATACACAATTGCACTCAAACAATAAGCTGCAATCTATGGGTGACACATGCAATAAAGTAGAGTAAATAAACTGATTCTTCATTTCATGTTATTAATGACTATGCATATGTATCACTGGGATCAGACAGTCTATGATCCCGCTAATCTGTTCAGCTTTATTAATTTTACTGTTTTGAATCGCTGGGATTCTCTACTATAACACAACCTTACTGAAACTCCTGATTAGATTACAAATGGAGAAACATCTTTATCATTTGTAGATGCTTGCATTGGAAAACTGTGGGGAAACTTCACTCAGTAATGGGTATTTTCCTTCACTGACTTAGAATATTAAGCTCTGTCCAACTGAAACAGGGGTTAAAGCTGTGGTTTCAAAGATGTCCTTATGCTCTGTAAAAGTCTGTTTGCTTCCCCAACCAGTACCATAGCACTAGCTGGAAGACCTGACTACAGATCTCTACTGAGAATCTTTAGTATTACTAGCTGTTATCTGACCTACCTAGCAGAAATTACGTGCTGTTAGTAGCATGACAATGAAAATGAGACTATGAATATATGTTTACAATAGTCCAATATCCCACAAAATTATCATAAACATAACCTATGCAATAGTGATCCCTACTTTTTAGTATGGTTTTTCCAACCAGTCTTTTTTGCTTATATTTTTTTTGATCAGGAATTTATTAATTATTACATCGCGTTATAGATGAAAAAGTAGACAGTCACACCCACTAACACAAGACCACCTCCACCACAGACACCACGGCAACACCACCCACCCAGTCACAAACAAATAATACATCTGTGTATATAACGCCTGTTTACACCACTTAGGCTTCATAATATTACTTTCATTTTTATCTAATTATTTTCTTGATCCTTGGTAATAAAGTAAAATCCAAGTCTCAAATCAAATGATCATAATGTTAAATGGCTCCATTTGTCTCCTTAATTAATTTATACAGACATCAAGAAAATGGAAAGGGAATAAATATGCTGGAGACTGTCAGTTTCCAGAAGTTTGCTTTCTGGAAATAAGTGAATCGATACCTTGCTGTATAATCATGGGGGATTCTTATTTCTTCACATTCAACGTGGCTAGCATACTACTGACTGTAATGACTGGGGAAAAAAATGAAATTTAGGTTTATTTCCAGACTAAGAATCCAAGGGCAGGCCAGGGGATGAAAGGTTATGCTTGAACACACCATTTCTCTTATTGACCAGAGTAATTGCATTCTGGTTTACAAAAAAAAAGGCGAAATAACAGAACGAAATGACAAAACTCAGCATTTAGGCTACTAGCGCTTTTGGTCAGCTCTAGTATGCAATTACTTTCCTAGATTGACAGTCAGGGGTTTAAGATGTGTTTATATACATTTGCTGTATTCACAGACCACGCATTAAACAGTAATGCACAACACTGCAGTATGTTTCTCTGTATAAGCTGAAATAGGCCTAATACCTTGCTTTTTGTTCGCATTGTATTCTGGAATGACAATCAATCGATCGATACAATTTAAGCTTTAGTATCAAGTGCAATAGTGGTATGATAGTAGCAGAGTAGGCTCTTTGGAGTATGCTGACGGTTTCAATACATTCCGTAGGACAGTATTTTGTTAGACTGTAAAAATGTATCCTCTCTGGCAGTCTAATATTATGCAGCATAATGGCTTATTGTATACTGCGGTGTACAGTTTGCACCAGGGCCGGCCCGAGCCTTTATGGGGCCCTAAGCAGAATTCGATTTGGGGGCCCCCCCACCACCTAAATCAAGCGCTCCTGGGGGCCCCCTAATGGCATGGGGCCCCCAGCGGCCGCTTAGTTCGCTTATGTCTCCGGCCGGCTCTGGTTTGCACTGTGTGTGTGTGTGTGTGTGTGTGTGTGTGTGTACAGGTTCCTGAAAAAAGTGACTAGAGAGGTCATTTTTTCGGCCTTCACTAATTCAGACTTAATTTTGTAAAAATCTGGGAAAGCAATCAAAAAAGCAAAAATTCTGAAAATCCTGTCTTTCGTTTGCTTAACTATGGTTAAGGTTGGGGTTCAGGGCTTTTCCCATAGAAATGAATGGATGGTCCTCATTAAGGTACAAGGAAGATTAACTGGATAGGAGCACACGCTGGACTGGTTTTTGGATCGTGGGAGGAGAAACAGTGCAGAGAGAGGAGACAGGAGCAGGGGCTGTATTCATGTTCCTACTACCATAGCTGGCAGAAAAGGCTTCCACCCTCTATACTGCTGTGCTGCTCTGCATTACACTGGTAAAATAAAACCTTTCAATCACTATGCAAAATGACTAAGCACATTTTATTATGACAATTATCATAATGTGCAACTCTAACATCTATGCTTCAGCGGTCCAAGTTTAAAGGCAGCTCTACAAAACACACAAATGTCTCCTAAAAAAGGAGCGTTGTTTCCTGCTTGAGGGGCTCGAAGTCATATTCTATCTTAAGCCGTGTCCCATTTTTTATTTTTATTTTTTAACAAAACTGCGCTCATACAAACATCAGCACAACAAGCACCATGCCACAGAAGAGGAGTTTTAGCACAAGCAGCAATACAATGCCCCCTAATCCCCATCAGCAAATATAAATAAAGGCACATTTTAATGTAAATATGTTGGTATGTTTATGTTGAAAATATGTAATAAAAGACTATAATATGCCTGTGTTGGATTGTGTATGTTTCCTTTCATAAGCGCTAAGTTCAAAAGAACTATGTGTTGAATAAGCAGGGATGGAGGGATGGAAGGATGACTGTCATCCTATACTATTAGATGGCGCTAGTGGCTTTTCTGTGCTCAAGGTAAAATAACCTATAAATTCACCATACTGGCTATTGTGCTCTTAAAACTGAAAGCTACTCACTTCGCCTGGAATGTAATGGGATTTTGAGAATAGTAACCCTTAAGTAAAAAAACGTTTCTCTATAAGGAAAGATCAGTACAGAGCAAAGTATATTTCTCTCAAGTTCCACTGTTATTTTTGCCCTTTTGTACTTTCTGCTTCATCTTTATGAAGTGTTCTGAAGCAAAACTAAAGCAGCATATTATCATTTTGTGTATCTTTCATCCTTGATCAGGGTCGCAGGGGTCCTGGAGCCTGTCTCAGGCATCAGAGCCAGCGTCCACCGTGGGCAAGGTGCCACCACCACGCACATACAAAATTATACACTGCAGGCACCATCAAGACACCAATTAGCTTAACTGTGTATCTTTAGACTAAGGCCAGAAATCCATGTAAAACACGGAGAAGTGCAGACTTTACATATACAGAGTACCGGCGAGATTCGAACCCCACCCCAGCTGGAGGTATAAAGTAACTGACAACCAAGTCTCCCAATATGTCGTACTCCTGTAATTCTACAGTACAGTAAAATGTATCATTTCTCTGGTTAGGTAAATAATTTATCCGAGTAGTGCATCTCGTAAGAGGAGGAGCTGGCTTCCTGGTGGCATGAGAAGGCCAAGAGCTAAAGATTTCATCTGGAGTCAGACAATGTGAGAAGATAACCAGAAGTTTTCAGCTGAACATCTGAGTAATAAAATAATGGTTTAGTTCTTATAAAACTACATTAATGTACAAGTACGCATCTTTAATATATGTTATGTTCCTAAATGTCGAAATGTTCATTTGTGTGTGTGCCCTGTGATGAACTAACATCTTGTTCTGGATTTACTTGCCTCTTGCACTTGTCAAGAGCTTTTATGATTGTTAGTTATCTGTGTGTACTGTATGTGGGTGTGACCCAGGATCACAAATTAAAAGTGTTACTCTGTGATACAGTTGGTCCTGAGCACTTGTTCTAATTCCCAGCTGTCAGATTTTTCCACCTCTGGTTAATATCCCTGGTCACACTTAAAAGTTAAACTTTATTACTGCTTTTGTTTGGTTCAGCCATTTCTGTAAGTACAGTCAAAATAAGCCGCCTGACTTTATTGTTCCTATATGCATGAGTGGCCAGCGTGTGGTAAACATGTTGCAGTGTTTGACCAAGCACTGGGGACTAAGCAATTTGGACAGATGTTCACTTAACAAGGAAGAACTAATGTATCTTATGTATATTTTCCCTGCTACAAAACAGATGCTAGCAAGTCTGCTAAACAGTCCATCGGCACGGACGTGCTACGCTTATGATGCTGCCAATTAAAGTCAAAAAGCTTCTCACAAAAAATTAGGATGTAACATTAAACAGTCACTGAAAAATTTGGACCTCTAGAATATATCTGTTACTGAATTCCTCACACTAGTATCAACACTAGAGAATAAAATAATTAACAACAGAAAGACAAAGCACTTCCTAAATAAGTAGTGAACAACAATCGTCACAGACTCCAGTTTTAATTAATGTCTAGCTCACTGGTCTGAATGAAACTTCTGTGGTATTTGGAACGAGATGATAATACTACATGTCCCGTTCTTTTGAGAGTCTTTTGGGGTTTGGGGATTGGGATGATTGGGTGACTTTACAGATTTCATGGGGAAAGATATTGTATTACTGACAGTGGCATGCTGCTTTATTTTGCTACCAATTATTAATATACATTATTTGAATATTTAAATGCGATGGGAATGCAGCTTCATTTCAAGCCTTGTGCATTGAGACATAATTAGAATAATTTATATACAATTTACGTAAATATTCACGTGTTTCTGAAAGATCAAACTTTTAATATTTTATTTAAATATTATTTATATAAAATAAATATTTAATCATTTAATATTCAAGAGGGTTTGGCATTTCTCTCTGAATTAATTTTGAGACGTTAATATTATATTCTTCAGTAAGAACAACAGTGAAGACCATATAATAATTATGTCTATAATGTATTGTATTTTAAATACATAAAATGCAAATACATGTGGCTGTGTACACTAGCTGAACATGGTGCTCGATGTCACGGCCGAAAGGGACCAGGGACGAGAGCCAGGGTGGGGGCAAACAAAAGGAGCTTTATTCTGCTCTAGCGAGAAAACTGGAGAAAACATGGGGGCCACATGGGGGCAAAACACAGAAGCTCAGGTTCAAGGAAACTACACGCAGGGGTTGACGTTAATGACCTGACTGGGAAGCACAGGACTGGGAAGCACAGGACTGGGAGGCACAGGACTGGGAGGCATTCTTATACAGGGTTGATGAGGGGGCAAACAAGTGGCAGCTGGAGTGATCCACACAAGGGCTGAAATGAGAGGCAAGACAGAATAAGCAACAGGTGTGGCTTGTTATCCACACTGGGGAGAGAGTAGGAGGGGCAGGAAGACAGGGCATGACAATCATCTGCCAACTGAACCACTCAGCTGTACTTATAAAGTGACATGTCTGCAAGACATAACGAGCAACAGGTGTGGCTCATTAGCCACACTTGGGAGACAGCAGGAGGGGCAGGAAGGCAGGGTAGGGCACTCAAAAGGATGCTATCTATGGTGGTTCCACTGGGATAGTTTAATGTCCAGTTTGCCTCACTTGTATGTTGCTTTGGACAAAAGCGTCTGCTAAATAAATAAATGAAAATTGTAACAAAAACTCCAATGATTCAGTCACATTTAATGTAGCTTGCATATTTATTGATTTGCTTATTTAAATTCTACCTGAGTCCATTAATACCCAAGGTTTTATAATTACATCAGTGCCAATACAAAGCCTTGTCTTCTAAAACTCATTAACAGAGACTTAGAGATAAAAACTAAAAAAAAAATCCATATTATATAGGATTTTTTTCCATATCTTTAAAAAACGGTTTTGTGTTAAACCAATCACTTGAATGTGAATGGTCTTGTATTTTGTTTGGATACTTATGGTTAAGGTTAGGGCTGGGTAGGGGTTGCGGTTGTCATTGTTGGGTGTAGGGTTTTTCCCACAGAAATCAGTGCACGGTTACCCCAAATATATGAATACAAATGTGTGTGTATTTGTCTGTGTGTATTTTTCCACACTGGATTTGTGAAGTTGACATTCACAAATAAAGCTTGTTGAATACTTGATTTAATTTGACATGAGACTTTCTGATTAATCAGGCATGTTTGTGTATGTTTGTAATTCATTTGGCAAACACGAGTACAAAGAATGTGTAAAAGAGGCACCCATGTCAAAAGCTGTAATATTAAACTAGTTTAAATGATAAAATATCTATTAGTTACCATAACTAGGCAAAATAAAATAAAATAAAATAAATAAATGTATACTGTATCATTGATGAATTATTCATTTGTACCAAAACACGGAACCACTGCTTTGCTGATGAGGCTTACTGGAAACATGGTAGGGTTCAACATCAAGCATTTTGAATCCACATCCATTTATCTTCACTCTGCCTGTCCTGGGCAGGGTGATAGGGGATGATTAAAAATATTTTCGAAATAAACATATTCATTTTGAAATTTTATTTCTTGTTGATTATGTTATCCTAAAACCTTCATTTGTCTAATGGGCATCCATGACATGCTAGTACCGCCTAAGTATCATGCAAAACGCATACATTTGTATTTACATCAAACAACCTTTGTTAATCTTTGCTCCCCTAATCACAATATGCTAATACAATTGTAAAGAAGATTTGTATAATGCCTCCCTAATCTGATCAGTGACATCACCCTAGGAATTGATCACCATTACTGTAACAGATATGACAGGTAATGAAATCCATCTGACCCCAATTAGTTTGCCAGTTTCATTGAGGTTTGAGGGCCGTATGTGTGGTTTTCAGAAAGAGGGCGTACAAGATGTGCCTGCAGGTCTAGGCCTCCTGTTTTGGTGAGAAGGGAGTTTTTCATGCTCAAGTAGGTCCTGGCCTCGTTTTGTGTTTTCAGCCAATGAGGACTTCTTGCTTATTTAACCCCAATGACCTGTTCAGCCTTGTGCCAGAGTGCCACCATACCAGATTAAGCTAAATCTCTTTGTTATTATGCATATGGAGCAGTGTGTGGCTCAGCAGCTTAGGACCCTGTGATGGGGGGGGGGCTGCGGGTTCAGATCCCAGCATCTGCAGAGTGGTTTCACTCTTGGGCCCTTGAGCAAGGTTTCTATCCCAAATCATCATCTGACCCTCAAAATGTATGTCACTTTGGATTGAAGCATCTGCTAAACAAAAATATATTCTTCACAGATGACCAAAGGAAAGTGCTTTACAGTGAGGTCATAGGAGGGCATTTAAGGTCTGAAAATTAGATGTCAGTGTGAAATCTGAGGAAACCACTTGTTTCAGTCAGTACAAGTCAGACACTTGATACAAGAACCAGAGAAAAGGGATGAATGTGTCTCTTTCTCCTGACATTTGGTGTTTTGGTATCACACCACATACCAGAGATGACTCACCACCATTTCTTCTCCTCTTGGGCCAGGATTTACTTATCAGTGAATCCTTAATATTTAGTTGTTAACCCGCCCCCCCCCCCCCCCCCCCCCCCCCCTCCCTCCTCCTCCCCTCCCCGCCCCCCACCCTCCCCCCCCCCTCCCCCCCCCCCCCCCTCCCCCCTCCT
>JAODKM010000020.1:23862893-23891162 GCA_026780845.1 Petrocephalus sullivani
CCCATGTAAAGCGCCCTGGGACAACCCTGTTGTGAAGGGCGCTATATAAAAATAAACTGAATTGAATTGAATTGAAATTTGGTCAAATACAATTTTATTGTCATCTCAGCCATTGACATTAAAGCAGAGAGTGAAATGAAATAACATCCTCCAGGACCACGGGTGCAACGTACAACACAGCAGGACAACAGCACACTCACACAGATCAACAATGAGGACATGTACATATACCTAAAATAACGTATCTGAAAAGGCTTTTTTGGTGGGGAACACATTGGGGGTGCTACAACATTGCAGCAATAGGCTGCAGACTATTGACTATGAAAATAAAAGCAATTGTGCAAGTATGCAATGGGAGTGCAAGTGTGAAAATTTTGAAAAAAAAAGTCTGTTGGTTTAAGGGGGCTTAAGCAGGGCTGAGCAGGGTGTGGAGGAGACAGTCCAGTGTGGGAGGGGGCAGCATGGTGTTGAGGAGCTGCACTGCTTGGGGGAAGAAGCTATTGCACAGTCGGGCAGACCTGCCCCTGACTGTAATATAGCTGGTCATAATGCTTTTGATAGTGCCACTGTAGAAAGTGCTGGAGATGGGTTTGGGCAGCTGTGCTTTCTTCATTCGGCACAGAAGGCGTAGGCGATGCTGGGATCTTTTTTTCAGGGAACCGGTGTTGCTGATCCAGAAGAGTCTTCTGTGATGTGCTCTTCACGCTCTCCACTGTAGTGCTCTTGATGCTGGGCAGTGGGTGGGCAGCCTTGGTCCTTCAACAATCAGCTCTTTAGTCTCCTTTGCTGTACCTATATGCCGTAGCTCCTTAAACCTATTAATCTTTTCATTAAAGGGGAGCCTATAAATGTGTTTCATTCCAATGTGGAGATGTTTCAACACCCATTCAATATTGACATACTGATAGTATGAATATTTTGGAAGAGGGCATGGTCTGCAATTCCAGCTGCCTGGATTTCACCAAAATGTACGGCAATTTGAAAAATTGCTGCCCCTTATTCAGCACAGAACACCTTGGTTCACCTAAATGTTGTGGGATTTCTTTCAGTTCAGTATAGGAAAACAGTATATTTCCCCTGAGCACATTTATTGTATTTATACATGGGTATCAAACTCATATTGTACCTTTTGTACAGGTATAAATTTGCTGTTTGGAGTCCTACCTATTCTCATTCCCAAGTGTCAGAATTATTGATGCCATACATGAACATGGCACATTAGGCTGCACCCTTTAGGCCAGTCTAACACATGGACAGGCCATGATTTATGACATGGTCAACAATAGTTGCTCATATATCATGAGAGACCTCTGTCCTCTACTCTACTCGCCAGTCTTCTTCTCCCACTGAATCTTTCAGCATATATCCAAAATGCTCACCTTCAGCCTCCAAATCTTCTTTTGACAATGTCTTCTGCCATTTTCCATGTAGAACTAAACATACAACACCCTTAACCTCTTCTATGCGTGTGAGTATGTGCTGGTTGGTGAGTCTCTTCGACTCAGCCATTTGGCATTGAAGGCTTTGAGCTGAGGGCAAGCATTTCCAGTTCTTACTTCTGTATCTGCTGATGACGCCTGTGTCTAATGTATTAGCGACTGAAATTAGCATACATGCAAAGAGAAGTGGTTGGGTTCTTGTGGTAATATGGTTTCTGTTTTGCTCATATGACATTTAGAATTGACAACATGTGCGTCTTGCCTCATTAAAGTGTAATAATAATAAGGAAATAAAGGCTTCACCTGTCTTGATGCCTTTGATAAATTGATGTGGTAGGCTGTGCCCCCCCGAAATAGGAACGCTTGTCTACATCCCCAGTGTGACCCTGAATAACCCCTACTAACTGGCAAGTGATATGACTATGCACGAATAACAAAATGTAGGTATAATAAAGCATATAACAATAAAATGTATGCAGAAATATTATACATGTGTATCTGTATTCATGTGGTCATGAACATAAATCTGTGAGAGGCCATTTTGTTTGTAGCTGAATGCTGTGACATAGTATGATTATATTATTTCACATTGATTTGTAAGTGCCCTCCAACACTGCGGCTGGTTTGCCTTCTCTTAATGTCTTTATTGATGGATTGATGGGCTCTTGGCCATAGCGAGTGTCATATTGATCTTTTATTGACCATTTGTGAAATATGATATGCTTCAGGTATAGGCCACAGCCTTTAACCAAAGATAATGGAATGACAACAACTGTTTTAAAACATTTCTCTCAGAAAGAAAAAAAGAGAAAAACTGTGTTTTATGCCTTTTCGATTAAGACTGGGACATTTGTTAACGTCACCTTCTTAGCAACCTAGAAAGAGAACCTAGAATTATGAAAACTGGCATATAGATTTCCCACTTACTTAGATGGTGGTCATATGTCCTTTAATATTATAAATTTAAGTAGTCAAGTCAATTGGGACTTTATCGTGACACCAACCATATTCATCGCATTGCATACAGTGTCGTGAAAGGAATGTTTGGAATGTGCAATGATAGGCCAGCAGAAGGGTATGGGGAGCGAATGATAAGCAAACTCTAACACGTTACAATGTTACAACTTTTTAATTTTTATTATATGGAAGGTGTATATGGACCGCACAAGTAAAATGTACCAGTTTGATGATATTTTAGCTGTAAGTAAAGCAAGGAACAGTCTGCTATAAGGATTTGGACGAAAGCCACAGCTATTTGCATGTTCAGTGGCAAATGTACAGGGTTAGCCTCTGGTAATTACCTTAATAGCAGATGGGAGGCAAAACTACATAACTAGCGTATTTTATTTTATATACCAGACATCTATATTTTATGGAGATGCCATAATTGTTCTTTCAGAAAAACAGTTACGATTATGAAAATGACAGTGTTTACTGCCTTGAATATATTCTTGCTGTGTCTGTGCCAAACCCCAGTATGTACTGTAAATCAACACCATTTTGAGGTAGTGATGACCCCCCCCCAGCACTGTCAGCCGGCATAAGTGACAGTTGCATTTTAACACTGAAAGTGATATACTATGTTACGGGGACAGTTCATGTCAATTGACAATTCATCATTTGAAGATAAAGATGATATTTGGCCTCCTATTTGATATAGTAAACCTTGATACCAGTTTATCTTCCTTGGTATAAATACAACAGTGTTCTTTAAAGTTTGTCATTTATCATGTTATGTTTATGTGTCATGTCATATGCATCAGGGTTTTATACACAAACATACACGCTCTCCACTTATCAAAATCTTTTTGGGGATTCTCCATTTCTATGGGCATAACCCTAATCCCAACCCAGCCCTAACCTTAACCATAATGTAATAAAGTGATCAAACAAAATACAAGACTTTTGGTATTTTTTGTTTTTTGATTGTAGTCACAGATTTTTATAAAATTGAAGTTGTTGTTGTGGGGACCAAAAAATACAGAAATATACAGGTATTCATCACATTGTGGGGAATTTGGTATATACACGCGCGCACACACACACACATATAGTTCCACCAGGTACAAAAGGGCGAAATGGTAAAATGTTGACGATTTACTATCAAATAAAGCACACAGACACACACACACATATATGCATACATAGTCTACTAAATAAATCTAAACGTTAGCTGCTAGTACAGCTGAAAAAGTCTTGCAGTGAAGCGTACACCTTGAGAGGATCAAACCCTGCCCACAGCTCTATGTGTGTGGGGTTCCCCATTCGCTTCCTCTGGCTGCTGTTGTGAAAAACATCAGCTCATTTAGGCTTTTCCAGCTTTTATTCATGGCTCAGTGGGCAGCACTATTGCCTCAGACCTCCTAGGCCGGAGGGTCACATCCAGCCTTTGCTCAGTGTCTGTGGAGGTTGCACATTCTCCCTCTGCCGTGTCACTTTCCTCTGGGTCCTCGGCTCTGCCACTGTGGTCTAAACATGTAGTTAGGCTAATTTGTATCTCTAATTTGCATGTAGTGTATGCGTGATTGGCGATGGACTGGCATGCTGTCCAGGGTATGCCCCAGCCTTGTTCCCTGCCCTGTCTGGGACAGGCTCCAGGCTCGCTATGACCCTTTTAAGGACAGTGTAACACATATAAAAATCAAAGTCAAAAACTAAATGTTTACTATAGTTGTCTTTGCTTGACATATTAATGAGAAATGTGTGTGCCCGTTTAAATGAATGAAAGACATACAATGTTTAGTGCTTTCATTACATTTCTGCTAGAACATTCACACATACACTTTAACCCTACACTGGACATAGATGAAATGATGCTCTGAAGCAATTAAAATAAACTAATTTTCAGCAGAAACAATAGTTACAAATGTGCAATCTTCTTGTTTCTCAACACAATAGCCAGTTTTCATTTTGGGGACTTAGATGTCACACAATGTCGTTTAACTCCTCATAAGTGCTCTTCCCACAGTAGTGACTAGACAATATCAATTTAGTATAGTACATCATATAAATGATTTTCGAATTAGTCGCTAATCTATCTGTCGATTCTCAGTCAGATAATTAATATTTTTAAATAAAAGTAAATTAAATGCATCATAACATTCAGCCTTCAATTTACATTTTAATGTCAATTATTCAAACCATTATGTCTATTTCTTAATTTATAATATGAATTTTATTTTATTAAATTTGACATTCACATGAAAAAAAAAACTGATTGTTATATTATCAAGGTGTATTTTATTATGTATATTTTTTCTAAATCCCGGTAAGGATAATGTTAATGGATGTTAATGGGCATGCTGACCTCGCCAAGCTTAGACCAGTGTGAATCCTGTGATGCATTGTGGGATGCGCACGCTGTACCCACCATAGCCTGCAAGATCAAGGACCAGTCTAGCACCAGCCTACCATCAAGACCCAAGTCACAAACTTTAGAGGTCTATTATTTCTGTTCATCCCTTGTACTGATGATCAAGCAGTCATAGATCTCACATGCCAGAAAGGCCCAGAAGGTGATTTGTGACTCTGAAAGGAAGTTGGTCCTGAGATCTGAGATCTTCAATTCCTTAAGAAAGTCCAATGTTCCAACACTGTAAATGGAGAGGCGGGTACTGAGTAGACGGGGCCCTGTGTGCTTCCCGTTCGTCACTGTGAGCTGAGACAGGGCAGTGCCTCCAGGGAAAGCAGCTGGGTAGCTTTACAGGCTGGGGTTGTGTTCAGCAGAGGAAGTGGAGAGAGGGAGCGGGACAGCTCACAGATGTGATCACATCCCAGTCGCTCAGGTGCAGCTTCATTCCCATAGGATTTGTGAAAAAGAAAAGAAAGAGATAGAAAAAAGTGAAAGAGAGATTTTATATATACATATCCAGTACCGGACCCTGCTGATCCCCCTCAGAAGTTGGTGCCCTAGGTCACCGCCTATGTCATCGATAGGATTGACTGGCCATGTAAATACCCTATACAGACAAAAGTTTGGAACACCTGGCCATTACACCTGCAGGAACTTTTATGACACTGATAGGCATCAATATGGATCTGGTCCCCCCTTTGAAGGTATAAAGACAGCCTGAGAAGGCTTTCCGCGAGATTTTGGAGTGTGTCTGTGGGAATTTTTGCCCATTCAACCAAAACATTCACTTTATAGCTAACACAATGCAATCAGGCAGGCCACGTTCTCCTGGCAGCCGCCAAACCCAGATTCACCCATCAGACTGCCAGACACAGAAGCGTGATTCATCACTCCACAGAACGTGCTTCCACTGCTCCAGAGGCCTGAGACAGCGTGCCTTTACACCACTCCATCTGGCACTAAGCATTGCGATTGGTCATGTGAGGCTTACATGCATCTGCCTGGCCATGGAAGTCCATTCCATGAAGCTCACAGAGTACAGTTTTTGTGTTGGGGTTAA
The DNA here is from genome assembly GCA_026780845.1 of Petrocephalus sullivani. Classification (NCBI taxonomy): domain Eukaryota; kingdom Metazoa; phylum Chordata; class Actinopteri; order Osteoglossiformes; family Mormyridae; genus Petrocephalus; species Petrocephalus sullivani. The sequence goes on from JAODKM010000020.1 coordinate 23,868,745, forward strand.
AGGCAACGGAAGTTTGGAACGCTGCAGTTATTGAGTCAACACTGGCGAATTTTACGCAGCATGACCCTCCTGTTAGTTGACGTGGTCTGTTACTTTGTGGCTGAGTTTCTGTTATTCCTAAATGCTTACACTTTGCAATAATACCACTTACAGTTGACTGTGGAATATCTAGCAGGGAAGATATTTCACAAACTCAGTTGTTGCAAAGATAGCATCCTATGACAGTACCATGCTCGAATTCACTGAGATCTTCAGAACAACCTATTCACAAATGTTTGTAAACCTGACTGCATGGCCATGAAACACCTGAATTCAAAAAGGTGTGTTCCAGTACTTTTGTCCATATAATGTACCTCAAAATAATTGCCTGATTTCTGAGTCCTTTCAGGTAGGTTCAATATAATCTTTTCTGATAGGGATTGGGTATGTATTTCACATTCATTCTGGGGAAAATTATTCCAATTCTGACAGGTTTGATTAAATTTCCATATTTAATGCAGAATTTTTTATTATATTTGAATAAAAACTCAAGACCTAGGTTTCTCTCTTTTTGTTGACATATTTTAGAGTGACCTTACATTTTTGCTTAATTTCCAGTTATGTTAGTATAGAAGTATTCAAGTCATTCTGCTGAGTTAAGCAGGTTTTCTTCTAAGATTTTGCTTTTTATTTTCTTGTCAGTCCTCAGTAAACCGGCCGTTACCACAAATATAAGCATTCATATAATATGATGGTTTCAGCTAGGATCATCACCAGCAAGCAGTAACCGCCTGACAGACTAATGTTCTTCTGATAGCCAAAGAATGGGTCCCAGCTGATTTCCCATCCTCAGCAAAACAACATCAATTCATTCTGTCACTTACAGCTTCTAGGTCACAAATGCTGAGTGACACAGTGTAGATTTGAACAGAGATCTACCCTGTGCGACTGTCTGCATGTGTGGAACCATCCTAAGCTCACTGAGTCACTGTCAAGCATTAGGGTTTGACGTTATCACCTCATGTGAAATTCAGTAGTTGGTATTTAAACAATAATGTTTTTGTTTGTGTATTTTCTGGCACATTCAATGCAGTGTTTTAGCAAGATTTTGTTGACTCTGAGGGGGTAACAAGGGGTATCACCAGAATTGTAGGCAGAAATTCTGGGCCTCCTGACAGATTTTGTCTTTGGGTCCCACAAGGATTACCACTTTCGAATTTTAGTGGACATGGAGGGGTATGGTACACAATATGTAAGGGGCAATCTTATAATATGCAGTTTTACAAATGATTTAACATATGTACAGGTTCCACTATCTCCTCTCCTTCTTGACATACAGGTAGGCTCCAGGGCCACCACAAATCTGTACCAGGTAAGTGATAACTACAGTATAGCATCATTCATTATTCTCAGGCAAGACTCCTCTTCAATAATGTGATCACCTGAATTTCACTTCAGCCAAAGTAATAGATTATAAAGCTTTGCTTAATTGATTAATGTATAACCTGCATTTTGAAAAGAGACAAATACTCAGTGGTTTCAGAATTTCAAAAACAGCTGTCTTACACGAATCTCTGGTGCTTGGATTTTACAGGAAATGGTACGACGAACCACAAACATGCAGTCAATTGCATTCCTGCGGTGTAGTAAGCTTTTCTGAATGAACAGCTCATCTACCCTTGAAGCAGTTCTGGAGGCAGAACTGAGGTGGCTTGCTCCCTGTATTAGATATGTGTACCTAATAAAATGGCTACTCAAGGTATATGCTAGTGCCACTGTGTGGTTTCGTTGACCTCAGCATTTAAAAAGCCTACTACTCAACTCCTGGAATAATGCCACAGGAGCGGAGGCAACCAGCCTTTTCCGGAGGCACTCTCTGTTCTGAAGGCATCCATAATTAATTGTGCAATTCAGCAAAACTGTGCCATTGGATGTTTATTTATTGAAAGCATTGTATCTGTTTCTGGGTATGGGAGGCTGAAGAAAGATACTGGGAGGCACATGAAATCCCAAAATATAAATCATATTTTTGCTTAGGATCAGCCAAAATCATGTAATATTTATTATTAATATGTATTAATCTGAAACTATTTTAACCAATGATCTGACTCCTACATATTTCAATTAACAAATAAAATATTTATATTAAATGTATAAAAGTTATGTTTATTTACAACTGCGTAAATTGTTCCTTGTACCTACATAACTGGTTTGAACATGATGCCACATTACAGTTGTGTTTAAGTAGCTCTTTCCAGGTGTCCTTCCTCAGTGCAAATTCTGCTCAGGTGAATGATAATTACATCATGCATATAAAGGTACCTATACCTGTTTTCTTTCCTAAACAGCATATAGTATAAGGCCTTTCACAGGAAGTATCTCACATTTACGTTTCTTATCGTATCTTAGTTACGTTTTTTTAATTATTAGTTTTTTTTAGTTTCCCTCTTGTAAGATGTGCATTTCATTTTTACTTGGCTGTACACAGAAAAAGAAATTAGAAACATGGATGTATTCTCTATTTTCACTGATACTTTATTAATAACAATGTCTAAAATTGAAATCAATGATGTATCTTACACTCTATTCCTGAAATCAATATACACCTTCAAGATATCTGTTGTTTTATTAGACCTCACTTTAAGGTACACTAGGTTTTTAAATGAGCTTGCATCTACTGGGGAGATTGGCTATTATGTTTGCTTTAATTGATTGCAAGCTATTCCAGGCCTGGACCCTCCTCTCTCTCCTCTCCCCCCAGCTCTCTAGAAAGTGATTTATTGGTGGAGGAGCTGAATCCATTCCTTCATTATGTAAATCCAAGGATGCATGATGGTTTGTGCTATTCAAACACTGAGGAAATGCCAGCAAAAGACGAAATGGGGCCAACAGGCTCTTATTTCTGCATAAATTGTTGATTCAAATCCTTTTGTAGAAGTCCTATAGATAAAACATTTTAACTGGCACTCCATACCTTTACAGACGTTGGTGATGATGATGATGATGATTATTATTACTATTATTATTATTAATAATAATATTATGAGTATTAGTATTAAGATTATTCCATAAATGCACTTGAGAAGTGAGAAGTTAGAAAAATCGAAGGTCTATTTAGAAGAGTTACACCCACAGCAAGATGGATTGATTCAATTCAGGCATCAGCAGGAACACCTTTGAAATTCCTCAAGGCTATATTGAAGGAGGACATTACAGAGGCAGTAATTCATAGGGATGCCATTTATCTGTGAGACGATGTGACCTGATGAGCTGTATAATTAATATTATATAATGTGGCGGGGCGTGAGCACAGCGGCATGCAGGCAATAGGAGGGTCATGGGTGAGCACCCCATACAGGCAAAGTTTAGTATGAATTAGTTGCACAGTAAATATAAAGGATGGAAGTTGGGAATTAGTAGGTGGAATTAACAACTGCAACCAACTTATTCAGGGCTTGGTGGGGGTCTTTCCAGGAGTCAGCCCGCAGCCTTCCAGTTGTGGCCATCGTTCTGCCAAAACTGCTCTTTTGTTCTTCCCGAATCCGCTGATAAAATAGAGCAAAACTGATAAAAGCGAGGAAATCAGTGCCCTCCAGATGGGTAGAATGATGGGCGCGGCTTGTCAAGGGTGCCTGGTGGCCAGGCCGCTGCCTGGGTGCCCACTTTTTGACAGGTGGTTGCACGTCTCCTTCAGCCACCTGGCAATTCACCAGAGCAGCAAAGGATTGTGGGTGCCAGAGACGGCAACAATAAAAACAGCACTGATGTTAGTTCTAATAACTACTCATTATTAACACAAATGTATTTGATAACACCTTTACATTGATTTAGTAATTGTAAATAATAATGTTCTTAGCTAACACTTCTAAATGATCCATTTTGAAATATTGAACTATTTGGTACTTTAAGGATCTACAGAAAAGTAGATGTGTTTGTGCAATTGCATAGCTGGTCATCAGCAACATGAGCTTCAGTGTGGCTTTTCCCAAGTATTTAAATCAAGATTCTTAGAAATCGTCAAGCCAGTATCCAGCGTACTTGAAAAATATCCATTAATTTGGACTGAGTGTACTGCATCGCATTATATCCTAAAGTCCTAATTAGAAAAGCAGAATCAAATCATACTGAAATGATGAGACCCTGATGGTTACAGTGTATAGATTTATGCCACACCGCTGACACTTTGACAAAATGGCATGAATTAATTGCATCATTTGCAGGAAAGCTTTCAGGCAAAAAACATCTAAATATCCAAAGGACATAATTAGCGTGCTACTCTTTTATAGAAATATAATAATCATAAGTCTGACCAAATGCGTGATAAAACTTACTAATCATTGTTGATTCCTTTATGAATATTTCATCATCTTGTGGAATTTGCGCTAGCAGCGGAATTCCAGGTAGAATATAATACAGACATGCATGATAGGATGCTGACATATTGCTTTGTAATAGAGTACATTCAGTCTTAAATGACAATTGCTGTTTTATGCATGTTATGTCATAGCAGACAGGAGGCAGTAAAATGCCAGAAAACAGGTCATGAAATGAAGGACAAGAGACCACAAGTAGTTTAGAAACTACTGTGTAAAACTAGCATGTTATTTTCAGTTTAGTCTGCAAGTAGGTGCTGTGATACGAAGCTGCTGGATTGGCAATCCGTGATTTAAAAATGTGAAAGAAATTAATTCCAAAATGTCACTTTTAAAAAGGTGTATTACACTTGACTTTCCCTCCCCACCTTTTCAAACAAAAATAAATTTTCAATCTCTTTTTAAAACATCCAGTTATAAATGACTATTGAGATATTGAGATATAGGATATCTCTGTGAGGAAATGATTAATTCTACAGGGGTGCATGACTGCTTCAGTTCTGAAAAAAACCTGACAAACTCTTCATGATTCTAGTGATTAAATCTTACTTCGCTTGTGCACATGGCTGATTTATAATAGAGCATATGCATCATTAATCCTGTACTCTGTCTGTAACTATTTTGGTAAATTGCCTCTTTCTGGGAACAAGAAAGGTGGGATTTAATAGATCAGATGGACAGTTTATGAGAGAGGCTGAGTTAAATACAGAAGGTGAGAGGGAGAAAGAAGGAATCGGGATATATCGGTCTCTCTGGAGTCGATAATTGTGCACTTTGATGAGAGGGACGTTGTTCCAAACATTTGCTGCACACTGCAGTTAATGGAACGGGAGGTACATTGCTGTTTCGTTAACAAAGTAAAAGTGAAATTTCCATAAACAAATAAACAAACAAGTAAACATTATTTTATGATACTTTGCAATATTTTCTGTTAGGTGAAAGGGATAATAATATCGGGATGGACATATGGTCACGTAAAAAATTTCAGCAATGTTTGTTCAGCTTCCTTGCGCTTCACAGTAAATTCTGGTGACATAAACAATAAGGATGACAAATGAGCTTTCGCTACATATGCACAGGAAGACGCCAGTCCTTTTGCAAACTAATATTTAGCCTATCTATGCTGGCCTTAAAAATAAGCAGGACATAGGTTTATGTTTTTTCATTGATTTTATTTTTATTTCATATTATGCTTTCTGATGATTAGCTTCTATCTCTCTTTCACCTTGGATATGAATTACTAAGATGATGTATCAGCATGTACCAAATTTGAACATATCTTCTGTCTCCCCAAGAGATGTTATACTAGGGTTTACTGACGGGCTGAAAGTACAATGCCTTTGCACACTTCTACACCATTTCATTATCTACAATACTGGTGTTTGTATGCAGGTTCACAGTTGCAAGGTTGACATACGTAAAAATATAAGCACATGAAAACAAATAAAAGAAATCCAGATATTTTATGATATTTAAATCTGTCTGGATAATTTTACAATCTTTAATCCATGCATATGTAATGTTGGGTCAGGAATATACATGGTATTGTTTATGGTATTCCCTATCATGAACATAAAACAAGGAGCATTGTAGGTATTTTAAAAAATTATGCTTATTTTTGGGCTGGAGGGTTGTTTAATTAATTTTCAGAAGAATGAATATTAATTTTAATTAATTTTAATGTGACTACTAACTGACTTTCGTGACATCAATTCCAGGAAAACAACAGTCATTGTTTGTGGAACCATAATTACATGGCAAGACTTGTAACCTATTAATTTGAAACAAAAATATATAGAATGTTAACCCAATACCATGTCAACTGACTTGAAGGCTGTTTGGTTTGCATAGAGAACAAAAAAATGAAAAATGGACTGTTATGAATTGTTTTATGTGTATGGTATAAACCATGGAAGGAAATGCACTTGTGCTCTGGTTACTCTGGATTTGCAATGAAAATATTTCTGGTAGAATGAGTGAATACTGTCTAACAACTGAATGCTTTTTAAGGACTTTAAGTTATCAGCAGCTGCCTGGTATAGCATTGCTATGAAAAGACCACATTGCGGCCGGCTTCAGAGGTCATTAAAAGGAATATTTAAACAGTGTTTTTTTCTCCAACGGGTATCAAAGGCACATACCATTTATCACACAAAATTTATTTACATGGAGTTTGATAAACACTACTGGAACTTTAACTGGAACCGTGTGCTTTGGTCAGATGAGACTAAAATTGAACTTTTTGGCAACAAACACTCCAGGTGGCATGAAACAAAGGATGAATATGCGGAAAAGCACCTCATGCCCACTGTTGCAGACCTGCCAATCATGGGAAATTTTTTTGAGTACCACAAAGGTGGCACTCTCGCAGACTCACACTCGCTTGGTGGGCGTGACCAGAGTGCGCGAGTGGTGACTTTAGTTGGAGGGGCAGCAATTGATGACTGGCAGGACTCTCGGCCAATCATTTCATTTGATCAGAATGAAATTATTGGTCAGACTTCTCTTAGAACCATATGAGAATGTAACGATGAGAAGTTTCTATACCCTGTGGGTTTCTCACCTTTTTATGTGCTGTCAGCTTATTAAAGCATCTGTATTTTATATACTGCTGTATCTATTTTTTATTACTTTAGTTCTATATTCTGTAATCTACATTGGGCGTTTATGTATTCCTCATTTATAAATAAGTGAAGTTGGCAGTTAACACAAATTTGTCTTTTTATTTGCATTTCAACAACATATAACAAAACAGTGACTTCTTAACAAGCTACCGTAGCTGTAGAAAACTGTACAACAAATGTAAATACCCGAGAAAACGTAAAGTGCAAAAAAAAAAAAAACTTTAAATGCCCTTGACCATTAGTTCTCAATCTTGGTCCTTAGTCCAATCTTGCTGCAGTGGCACTTGCTCTAGACAGCTTCTCTTCATAGCCTGCTGACCTGGCTTTTCTGGGTAGAGCATCACCAAAGCCCTCCATGTGACAGATTGTTCCCCTTGCAGCCACCCCCACCTTTCTTGCCACCAAGGTGCTTATCATGTCAGTGCTCAGACTTGCTCTACACTCGGTCTTGTTTTTCTTCGCAATACAGAGGACCCTCTCGCAATCTGCTATGGAAAAACACCAATATCCCAAGCATGACTGCTGAAAGGCTGGAGAAGACCTCCTTGCCTCCCCTCCTCAACAGGCCAATGTCTCGCCAGGCTTCATCAATTCGCTTGCTGAGGATGCTGTCCTCAAAGGTGCTGATCTGATACATCCAGAACACATCTACTTGATCCACGGCGGCCTCTTTAGGGAGAATAGATGGGAAGCGGCAAACAAAGTACTGGAGAGAAGAGACTTTCATAGATTGCCTCATAGCTATGTCTGCCACAACAGCATGCATAACAAGCTCATCCCCAAATGGAAATTTGGAAATCATGTAGTCTGCTGCAGATGAAAAGAACTTTCTCACATCTCTGAAGAATGGCTTCAGGTCTAGGTTACCCTGGCTTTGGATAAAGTTAGTCATTATGTTTAAGATGTGTACTTCGTACTGTGTGTTTGTAGCGTTGGTCGTTCCCTAGTCTTGCTCTCAGGTTTGCTTTGTTCCCTAGTATTTTGTTTATTGTAACACGTCAATTTATAAGTGCAGTACAGCTGAGTGGTTCAGTTGGCACATGATTGTCATGCCCTGTCTTCCTGCCCCTCCTGCTCTCTCCGCAGTGTGGATAACAAGCCACACCTGTTGCTTATTCTGTCTTGCCTCTCATTTCAGTCCTCATGTGGATCACTCCAGCTGCCACTTGTTTGCCCCCTCATCAACCCTGTATAAGAGTGCCTCCCAGTCCTGCGCTCTCCAGTCTGGTTATTCTAGTGTGTGCGTTGCTGTATGCCATGTTTGCTAATTGTACTTTTTATTTTGACCCCATGTGTTCTGTTGGTGTGCGCTGGTCCTGTTACCGTTTAAATCAGGGGTGCCCAACTCCAGTCATGGAGGACCAGAATCCAAGAAAGTCTGCAGATTTCCCTGCCCAAACATACCTATTAAACCTGGTAATTAGCTGATTAAGATGTTTGTGTGGGGAAATCTGCAAACTGTGTGGTTTAAATAAATCCCACCTTTGGTTTGCCCTTACACCTGCTCCTGTCACCTTCCTGTTTGACTTGTGACAATGGTCATAGATCAAATTTGCTGATATGTAATGTAAATTTTGATTATTTAAAAACACACAACTTATCTCATCTAATACACATCTAACTGGGTAAGCTAAGGAATCTGGTGAATGAGTGTTGCATTTTTAAACGTGATTATGAAGCCATTATTCAGTACATGAGAGCAGGGTGGTGATGTGAATTACTCTGCCAATGTCCTGATGCACCACTGATTTATATTCAGCATTTATATACAAACACACCCAGTGAGGAACGGAGGATGTGTTAAAGCTTATTTCCTTTGAAACTGCAAGATATGAGTTAATGGAAGAATCACGCAATGAAAAAAAATACAGAGAAAATGTTAGTTGTTTCAATTATTTTTTAACCGGGAAGAACAAATTAGAAATGAGACATGAAACACATACATATAAATGCCAAAATGAATGTGAATGAGGGGCTGGAAGACTTGGAAAAACAGGACGAAGCAGCACCAATGTGTCTATTAGAGAGAAAGAGTGTTTATGGAATCAGAACAGGGTTCCTGGACATTCTGGTATTAGGAAGTAAAATGCGAGACTACTGGCCAAGGAAGGGAGCAGAATAGCTACTTGTTGTTGTGTTGCACACATTACTCCTCTAGTGTAAGCTTAGTCCATCCTTGTGTGACCTCAGCCACCAGCACACCTTGCCTTATTATCCTTGTCCCAGTATCCCACCAGAAGATCCCCTTCATCAGAGTGAAGTTAGAGACACACTGGTATCAGCCTGCATGTGCTTTGGCTGTTTTTGTTGATATGACTATATAGCATGCAATCTACCATTTATTTATTTAGCAGACACCTTTCTCCAAAGCAATTGCAATTGTGGGGCAGGGTCAGACACTCTGGGGCTCATGAGAGCAAAAGTGAAGGGTGACATCATTTTGCTGTCACTAGGGTTTGAATCAGTGACATTCTAATCAGAAACACAGCATCCTAACCTGCAGTGCTACACAGTGCTCCCCATTAACATATATAAAGTCATTTTATAATTCACCTACTGATCTATCATTCTCTTCTTGGCTATGAAAATACAGGGTAGGTTGTGTTTGGAAAATATAAAATTTGCCTCTGTGTTAAATGTGATTTCACTAAATGAATGTATCACTGGTAGGAATATTTGTAGGTAAAACACTTTTTTTGGTTTTAACAGCATATACTCACTTGTACATTTTCATAATTTCCATGGGGTGCTGGGAGACCAGATTATGGACCCTGAGAGGCTGCCTGTCTCTGTATCTCTCTCCTCTCTCTCATAAATTACTCATGTCATTCTCTTGCTGACTTTGTCCTGCTCACATTTTACTACTAAAAACCATTAGGTATTATAATAGCGATCTATGATAGTGTTAAATCTGGGACAACTGTGCTACTATCAAAAATGTGAGAAACTGAATTGATGTGGAAGACTTGAAACTATTCAGTTATTATTTAAGAGATATGGGTTTTCAGCTCATTGTAAGAACCCAGGCTTTCTGTTAAATGTGACAATAGACCCATCCCTATCTGCACATTCTATTTACTGGTGCTCACCTCCGCTGACATAAAATGAAGTCCATTATTAGATGGCCTGAATTATAATCAAAGCACTTACGTGGTGTTTGGTGCATATTTCTTTTTATACAACTTAACATAATCAAGAGTTGTAGGTAATTGTTCGCTTACTATGTAAAATTATCAAGTTCCACAAAACATGCTGAATGTAGTTCAGTAACATGACAGTAGTAGTGAACATATTTGTCTAAGAGCATTATTAGTCAAATTAGTGCCATCAGTGTCACTGTTTGTGCAGAGGACCACAAGATGCATTGCCGTCATAATTATATACTATTCTACTGTACAGGAAATAATTGATTCACCAAACTGATATGGTAAGAATGGGTACTTGTGCAAATATGAAAATCACATACTATACTCTGAACAACGAAAAATATTTGATTATTTTTTTTATTTAACTTGGCATTTTATTGGTTTCTATTCTGATTATATCTAGTTTTATTATCTGAACCTACTGTCTTTTACTCATCCTTTAGTGTTTTAAAGTATCACTTTTTATTTATTTATTTATTTTTTTAAATTTCAGGTCAGACTGCACTGAAAATGAATTTAAGCAAGTTTTTTGTATGAGTTTCAATGTAGGATCTATGTATTTTCGTGTCCATTGTGATGTCATTGACAAGGGTGTTGTATGATTCAGTGGCAGGAGCCGAAGATAGGTTTCCTTTGGGTAAACCTTACCTTATCTTACCAATGCAAAAAAGTCCAATTATGATAATATTATATTACTGTATAATTCTTAATATTACTTAAATAAAACGAATTATTCCTCCAGCTGTAACAACATGATGAGCCCTTTTGTCTTGTACATCAAAGGATTTGCCATTTCGGTGATTTTCCCTATAGTGTGGTGCATAGATAGATTCTCATTCCCGCTGCTTTACACGCTCTCTAACTCAGCTGGAAATCTGTTCTACATCCTCCCCGAGGCTTGTGCAGAAAAGAAGTCTTTAAAATAACATCCTTGTGGAATTGTTTCCACTAAATATTTTACAAGAACGGGGACGGTGAAGTGAAATAAATGTAGCAAATTACTTGTAGAAAATGCCTGGGGGGGGGCACGCCGTCCACCGCAGCTGGGTCTTTGAATGAGGTGCCGTCTTCACGCTGCGATGTCGCCCCATCTCAAAGTCAGTTCTTCAGTTGGAAAAAAAAAGCTTTTACTTAATCATGCCTGTACTAAATAAAACTACCAGGGGTGCATGGGAAAAAAAGAAAGAAGAGTAGCAGATTACATGACTGTGGGTATTTTTATACAGAGCATGGGGAGGTCTGATGTCTGCTTTGTTTTTGAAAAAGAAAGAATCACCATTGAAAAGAGCAGAGCAATAAAATGTGATGCACATTGGACATGGGTTTGCCTAATGGTTTGTAAAGAAACAGTCATTCTGCTTTGTGTTAACAGGAAAATTGCCTTGGATATATCTGCAGTGACTGCTGATATATACAAGAAGCCAACACTGTGGTTTAAGAACATACACTAAATCTATATTTAGTTCCACACTCCAATCACAGCTGAAATGTGAAGTAATTATTCTTAAAATGATCTTTCACAAATAGGCATACACCCAAGCACAGACTGATTGGTATTGTAGTTGACAACCACTAAGCTCAAAACACATATCCTTTTTTTTAAATACCATTAAAATGTGTAAGAGGCATTACTGTTTTGACAGTCATGTCTGGAGAATCCCAAGACAATGTTTCTGTTTTGGCCTAGATGTTGACGTTCCTTATTACCTGTTGAGAAATTGCTGCTGTCATACCCCGAGAGAGGATGTGAGTGCAGCAATTTCAATTAAAACGGCAAAGTCTGAACAGAATGTGTACCAAAGCTTTCTAAACCACTATTCTAAGCATACTGTCAAAAAGTATTATAAAATGCATATAAGTGGACTTAAGCGTTTTGTGGAAGTTTTCCTTTTATCATAATAAGATATATAAATGATGAACTGGAATAGTTTTATTTCTACACACGCATATAATGAAGTTAAACCACTGGTTACGAGATTACCGGCACTCCCATGCGCCTGGCGAAAGGTGATGCAGGCGTGACTCATGTGGCACTGCTAGTGTCAGCCCGTCACGGGTGTCATTTTCCAGCCCAGTGCCCAGTGTACTTGCGCCCATCAAAGCACCCATGGGTGTGTTGGTCTTAAAGTGAGGTGGGGTCAGGTGCTTTGTTGCCCCATTGCTATTTTGGGGCAATGGAAAGCAATTGTGCTTTTGAGAAGTAAAAACCTGTTCTGAAGTCAAAAGCGCAGTATTTCACTGTTATTTTAAGGGTGCGCTGTTGTTTGGAGACTGCAGTAGCTTTTTCTAACTCTTTTTATAACTTTATCCCTAACTTGGCATCTACAGGCTTGCTCCAAATGTCATCCCATTGCATTTGTAGAGTAACAATAAAGGTATCTTATCTTTTCTGAGACAGGAAGAACTGTAAGGGCGCACGGCTTATGTTAGCATTAGCAAACCTAGCTGACTAGTAACGTTACCACCAGTGGGTGAATCCGTAAGAGTTGGAAAGGCTCCCGTGCCGTACAAAGCTGACGCGTGGGTTCATTTTGGCTTCCACAATAAAGAGCGCACTAAGATCGACAGGAGCCATGCTGCCATGCTGTGTCATGCCTCCTGCAAGCATTTATGTATAAATTGACTGAGCATAAAGTCGAGATAAAAAATGCCTAAGGTATCACCATGATGGTGCCGTACAGGAGAGCTTTATTGAGTACCAAGAAGCAGAGCATATGGATGTAGCTGGTTTGACAGATAGAGTAATTTCTTGTCTTGAGAAGTATGGGCTGGAATACAGAGAGGATCTGGTGGGCCAGGAATATGATGGAGCTACTGTCATGAGTTGCAAATGTTCTGGTGTTCAAGCTAAAATTATGGAAATGGCCAAATATGCATTTTATGTCCACTGCGACGGACACTGTCTGAACCTGGTTATTGTGGATGGTATGAAAAAGCTTCCAGAAGCTGCTTGTTTATTTTTCTTTGCTTGATAGACTCCGTGTATTTCTGTCGGGCTCATGCGTGCACAAAAAACTGGCTTGATGTACAAAAAGAAATGTTCAATGGTGCACAACAGGAGCAGCAAAAACTCACTTAGACTCGGGGGCTTGCCATTATATTGCATGATGAAATATTCTGGATAAAATTACTGCAGTAATATGAGTGCTTAAATTTCAGATGAGCGTAATCCTGATAGAGCAATAAAATTAAAAGATTCAAATTGATTCGAATTTCATAGGGTTGTTAACTATGTTCACAACAATTATAGGAGACACCAAAATTTTACCTGACATACTTCAGTCACTACAGAATGACCTAATCAAAGCAGTCAACCTGATTGAAGACCTTAGGCTGACACTTGTGGAATATTGTTATGAGGACAATTTCGATGAACTATGGAAAACAATTACTGTAAGGTGAGAAATGCAAGATTTCTGCTTCTATCAGATAGAGAAGAAGCAAATCGACTTAGAGCAGACTGCATGTTAGTTGTTGTACCTTCAGCTGGATGGAAAACACAAGCTCACTGTAAAGATGGCTTTAGAATGCACATGACTTTTTGTCGATTCGATGATTGGTGAGACGAAAGAATGCTAATCAAAGTCCATTTGTGATTTAAGGAAGAACATACAGACCCTAAAACCTTTAGGCAGCTACTTCTTGAAGGAGGAAACTGTGATGTTATTTGTAGAACAATATGGATCAGATCTGCAGGACTGAGTTGTATCTGAACAAACGACTTTGAAAGAAATGAGAGAAATGGAAAGGTGAACCCTTCTAGTCTGTGAGAATTTGTAACATTTATGGATCCTGGTAAAGTGTGATGTGTTTTTTTTTAATTAATTTCTATAATTTCTACAAAATTAGAATTGTTTTGCCAGTAAGTAATGCGAATGTGAGTGTAGCCTCTCTTCTTTGAAACTTGTAAAAAAACTCATCTATGAGCAAGAATGTCGAATGACTGTGTTTCACAGGCTTTTTGAAGGAAATGGTAAAATGGAAATCAGCCTACTTGGAAGGAGCGGTATGTGACGGAATGGTAGGTGGCACTGGGAGCAGAAAGAGCCAGCCAGCAGAGCAGAGGAGGTCTGCAAATCAATGATGATGGCTCATAACACCTCCAGCACCTCCAAGGACAGCCATGCATTGCTTTTCTTTGAATTAGAGGGAACCAAGAGACAGTGAATCTCTAACAATGTTTTTTAAACATGAATGCATGTCAGATCAAAGTCCTGTATGTGAGTTTTTGATTAGTATTGCAGAAATGCTGCAGAATGACAAGTGGGTTGTGGCCCTTGTATATAAGAACGGATTCTGAACTGAATGTTGAAGTGTTGAAGTCCAAGTATCAGGATCACACTTTATACGGTAGTTGATTTGACAGTGGTTGAACGTCTTTGAAAATAAGTGGTCTACACCAAAGTTGTCTTCTTGAATTAACGCAGCACCAGCACTCGGGCTGCTAGCATCCACCTCAGGCATGAATGATCCAGTGAATTCAGGTGGAGAGGGAACTGAAGCATTACACAACACAGCCTTGATTGCATCAGAAGTGGCTCGACTATTAGAGGACCACACAAAAAGTACAGCACCTCAGAGAGGCTTTGTTAGACGTAAACTAACCTTTGAAAAATTCTTACAGAAGCCTCTGTAGTATCTAGCCATTCGAAGAAATGCTTTCCTGGAGAAGTGGCATGATTAAACTCACATTTAACAAAGTGTAGGATAAGAGAAGCTTCTTGAAAATGTGAAAGCAAAGTAAGGCATGAAGGTGACTTAGTCAAGCATCAGAATAAACAACTGGTATCCAGGTGAGCTTTACAGTTATCAAAAATAGCTTGCACTTGATTCATTAAGCATTGGAAGGTAGCAAGTGCATTTTGTAAATCAAAGGTCACAAGTAAATGACGTATAAAAAAACCTGGTGTAGCTGTTGAGATTTCAGATGCATGTTCCGTGAGTGGAACTTGTTACCTTTCGGCAAGTCTAACTTTGTACAGGCCGTTCCCGGATTAAGAACAGCTGACTTGCAGACAATTCGTATTTAGGAACAGACTGCCGTAAAGCAGTATTAATTTTATTATATTTTAAATTTGAGTTAAATACAGTGGTTTGTAACAACAAAAGTACACACTACTTTTGTTGTTATTAACGTGTTATTATTACTATTATTATGCATTGCGTTATTATTGTTCAGATTTACCTGAACAAATTCGACTTTGAGGCAGACTTAGGGAACAGATATCATTCGTAACCTGGGGACTGCCTGTAATGAATTTGACTTGGCCTATCAGATCCACACAATCCTCCATCCTGAATAGGGGAGACGGGTCAGCCTTAATCTAAGTACTGACTTTTCTGTAATCTGTACAGAAGCGAAATATGCCATTCGGCTTAGTAACCCGCAAACATGGGGATCTCCATGGACTACAAGTAGGGTCAGCAAGATGGGTTCAACAAGGTACTTGGTCTCCTTTTTCAAGATGTCATGTTTGGTAGGATTAACATGACTGGCGTCCTGCAGGATTGTAGGATCATTATCACAAACACCTATATTACGCTTGAGGACTAGTCCTGGGGTGGAGTTTAAGGGACACTAAAAAGTCCCCTACAAAAACAAAGCAAACAGGAGGATGATAAAAACGTCTCAGTTCTGTAGCATGAACACATGCTTTCTGTCTTGTTACATTTACAGACCTCTGCTTATTGCGGGGTTGGTCATTTTGGTCAGCTGGCTGGCATGAGATTTTCGGTTTGAGACAAGTCTGCACACACACTGACATGCATGCAAGAGTTTTGTTACTCTGTAAATAGTCTGTAGGGTTTGCAAACTGCCCCAATCCTTTTGATGTAGCTAATCTTAGGTTTATAATGGAATGATATAGATTCACTGTAAGATTTCTTGCGTGAGCGTGAGAGTCAGGAAGCATGTCACACTATATGCGAGAGAGTTGGCAACCCTGTTATTGACACAACTGCCAAGCCTTCAAGGGAGCTAAAAGTAATAATAATTGGCTTTCAACACATCAATAATATCAGGGTTTGTTTCATTAGAATTCCAGTACAGGGTACACGTGCAAATCAAGCAATGTGTCATGGAGGCCAAGCCTATGGGAATGAATAAATGATTAGCATGACATTTCAATGTGTTCATATCTGATCAGTTACACTTCCAATCTCTGTAATTATAAAACATTAGCAATACACATGTAGCTATGCTTCAAAAGAATTGCAATATTTGTGAAAGACAGGAAGGTTTTCTTGTTCCCAATACATGGCCTCTGTAGGTATGAATTTTACAATGTTGCTGTCATTGTTTTTAGTAATAAAACCGTGGCACGCTCTCAGGGTGTCTACGTTCATTGAAAGGAACTGAATTATTAAGGCTGATAATGTGTGAAATGCTTGAATAGAAAAAAATGCCCCATGCATCCCACAGAGTTTCTGCTTTTTTCTGTATTTGTTGAAAAATACTGTGACCAGGCTACTCCTGATCATCACTGCCATCTTCATTGCCTCCTTCAGGTTCACCTCTCCAGGGCTGCCTGAGCTTGTAGCTGCAACTGCAACTGTCATTACTGGCCCATAAAAGCATTACG
Source organism: Petrocephalus sullivani (assembly GCA_026780845.1). NCBI lineage: Eukaryota > Metazoa > Chordata > Actinopteri > Osteoglossiformes > Mormyridae > Petrocephalus > Petrocephalus sullivani. The sequence continues at coordinate 23,885,448 of JAODKM010000020.1, forward strand.
TGCACTAGGTCTTTGGACCAGAAGGTTGAATTTTACAGTCAACCAAGGTTACATATAGCTGGTAATAAATGAAGAGATAATGGCAGATAAGCATTTGGGGAGGTGGGTGGAAGGATGGATGGATGGATGATGGATGGATGGATTAAGAAGGCTGCCACTTTCATACATACATGTCTTGGAAGCTTTAAGTAACATGATCAGCACACAGAGATGCTCAACACATCAATGCTCAACATGATATATCAGGGGAATGCGTGTCTAACGGTTTGGACACTGCAGTACTTCCCTTTATATTTAAATAACACAGTTTAAGCATTTTCATGTATAAAAACCTCTAGCATACAAGCAGGGCTTAATTGTGATTTATAGCATTATTTGATAAAACATTTTTCAATGGATATGTGTGCTCTGACAGCTCATTGGACTTTAATAAAATGTTAAATGATGCATTTCATTTCCAGGTCAACTGATGTTGAATACAAACAGCAGGAAAATTATTTTAACTTTTAGCATACTGTCATTAGCTTATTACCTGATGCCATATAACTGAGTTTTTGTCACAACAATCAGGAAAACAGGGACTTTTTATTTTTTGTTTGGTTGCCACTGATTATGAAGGACCAAGCCACTCCACCCAACAATATTCTCTGCCTTAGGCATTTCCTCTGACAATGATAATTTCCCACTATTGTCAAATGGACCTAGCACACAGTGGAGTGCCATCTAATCAACAAGAGTGCTTTTCTATTTTAAGAAAGGAATGAGGAAGTATTTTCTCCTTCCTAAATTGTCTTTGCATCAAATATGCTTCATTGACAGCAACCAGAAAGTTAACTTTTGGGAAAAAAACATTCTAAAATCCTCTAATGATCCATATTAGTGGCTTTTTCAGTAATAAACTTGAAATCCAATTGTTCTTGTTTTTCTTTACAAAACTTTGCATGCTAAATATTGATTTCTGTTGAAATGCTGATGCTGCACTTCATCTGTAAACCTACCCATCTGTGACAGGATGGAGAATACAGTTCCTTTTACCCCCTGCCCCAGTCAACAAAATGCCATGATCCTTCATTACCTTTCATCACACAGGTCATAAATACTGCACCATCATCAAAAGCCAGCCTTTTTTGACAACCTACTAGATTATGGTGCAATGCAAAGTAATTTAAATTCAAAGGCTAGGATGTGTGATTTGAGTAATTTTAATGTGCCGAAACTGTTCTTGCCAGAGGTGCTGGTTCCAGCATCTCAGAAACAGCCAAACTCCTGGGATTTTCGTGCACTGCAATATTTAGAGTAAACAAAGGATGATGAAATAAACAAAAACACCCAGTCAGTGGCGATTTCGAGGGTGAGAACACCTTGTTAATGAGGGAGGACAGGGGAGAATTGCCAGAATCATTAACACTAACAGTAAGGCCACAGGTACAGGAACAAGGAATAGCTCAGACAAGTGCAAGTGGTGCACAAAAATGTATCCCAGAATGCACAGCTCACCTATACTTGAAGCAATTCTGTAGGCAACGGTCCCAACCTGGTACTAGCTTGGTGTAAGTAATAAAGTGGGCACAGACTTGATTATTATTATTATTTGTATTATTAATAATCATCATCATCATCATTATTTGTAATTCTGGGATATCCCCGTGGCTACCGACAATAGGACAGGTTTATAAATGTGACAGAAATTTCCTGACTATGTGGCATGCATCTGTTATTGTTATTGTAGTGTAATGTCTGTGCTTGGATGTAATTGTAATCATTGTAGGTTTTTGTGAAATCCATGTGGGATGACACCTGTGCAGGAAGGAATAATGTGGAGGTGTTGTATTTCATGCACCAGATCTGTCACATCACAACAGGGAGGAACGACCCAGGATGCAGGCTTTCAGGCAAAACCCTTCAAGGCGCATTTACTTGCAGGCAGGAGACAAAAGGGAAACCAAACTAAATGACGGGCAGTGTGCACAATGACCGGACAGGGATCACGAGACTGAGACACACATATATAGGGAACTAATCAAGGAGCAAACACTAGGCAGCGGTGATCAGTGAACAAGGGGGCAGGAACACGAGGCAAGGCTAACAAGGCTCAGGTGTGACTGATTAGGAGTCACGCCTGAGGGAAAGGCAGGGAATAGAAATGCAGGGCGGGGCTGGTCATGACAAGATCTGTTGTTTTGCGCATTTTATCCATTTGCATCTTTTGCAGATTTCATGTGTCTGGTATGGTGACGTCCTTGGTGACACCTTGTTCAAATAACTTTTTAATGTAAACATTTTAACTGTACTGTAATCATTACCCCAAAAACAATAGAGTGTCAAGAAAGTCAAAATGAAAAGATTGCATAGATGTATGATACTGTACATGCAACATCTTGAATTCACGCCGATACCTCCGGTTTCTGTAACAGAGAAAAATCCATGACCATTAAAATTAGCTAAACTCTCATAGATACGATCAGTACCAAAACTAGTTAAAATGATCACTTATTGTACTCTGACACTATAGATTTAATATGGACAACAAAAAATATATATATTTATTCATACATTTATTTAATGTCACGTCCCTCCCGTTGGATCCACCTGTGTGCCACGCCCCCTTGTCTCCCTCGTGTGGAATCCCCGTGTTTCCCAGCTGTTTCCAGTCCGGTTCAAGTCTTTTTCCCCAGTCTTGTCATTGAAGTCTCGTTGACGCTGCGTGTTGCCCGATCCCGATCCAGCACTCAATAAAGCTCCCGACTGGGATATTTCCCTAACCCTGCGTTCGCCTTTTCCCTAGCCCGTGCCTTACATGACATTTAACAACTTTTATTGCTGTCTGGTTACAAAGGGAAAGTGATTTTCGGATGCTTCAAGACTCAGATGTTGTCACTGTGATGCACTGTGTGTGTTGTAGGGCTGGGGACATCATTGAAAAGGACATGGTTAGGTTATTACCCTTGGCTTCACAACTCAAATTAACATATTCTTTGAATGCTGGATGCTAAATGCCCATATATATTCATTGTTCATTCTCACTCTCAGGCTACTCTTTTTAATGGCGGATGAATTGATAACAATATGATTTGAGTATACAACTGCCGATTTCTTGGTACAGATGTTGGGAGGCTGTTTTAGGAACCTGTAGCTAATCAGTCTCCTGAATTAAATGGACCCTCCTGGATGACATTGGATGACTAGATGATGATTAGAGTGGTAATGTGGTAATCTAACCACACCAGTACTGTTGCACATTGCTTTAAAATGATATTTTGTGAGTCTTGTTTACTTATACGCTCCCTGCTTGTAAATGGGCTCATGAGTAAATATTTCTGTTCAAACATTGATGGTAAGCTGACTGAATGAACAGATATTTTCAAATGGAAAGGTAGTTTTAAAAAAAAAACAGAAGAGGAGAAGAGTTCCTCATCAGTATGTCTGCACACAGTGATCACTGCCAAGATTGATCTTGGACTATAAATCCCAAGGAACTTATAAATACACACATAACTTAACACGCAAATGTCGCATGCTATGCTAATATGCACAGATGAAACGGATAAGCTTGGTGTTTCTTATGCATGTATGCTGACAAGGTTCTATTGTGATTTGTGTACTTGCTCGCTTGGTGTGTGTGAAATGATTCCCCACGCCGTGTCTGTTCATTTAATTCTTTGATTATGTTTCAATTCAATTATACTTCAACTTATGGGAGTGTTACACCATGTAGGGTGCAAAGTGGGGACCGTCCGTTCATTCTATGGGGGAAACCCCAATGCCTACCCAGCCCTAACCTTAACCATAAGCAGTCACAGATTTTCATAAAATTTAGGTCATCCAAAGGATACCTGAAGAAATTGTCCCCTAAATAAGGAAGATTCCGGTTTTACCACATTATAGAGACATTTTAGTCAGCAAATGTGTTCCATGCATACCCCCCCCCCCCCCCCCCACCCCCCACCCAACCCAAACACACACCCAAACCACACCCCCACCCCGCCACACCCCCACCCCCCCCCCCCCCCCCACACAGAAATAAATGACTTATTCTTCATTATAGCTCTTAAAAAGCACATATAGCACTTCTGTTCTTACGAAGAGAATCATCCCCCTTTGGCTCATTGATGAGAGGGGAGACGGTGCCCAGGGTCTCTCCTGAACCCCCCACCATGTGTGTTTGTAATAGAGAGGCGCTCATTTTATATAGTATGTATAACAACACGAAACATCTACACTATAACACCGTAATATGTGCACATTTTAGAATCTGATCCAGACAACTAACGTAATGATAAATCCTTCATTTGCATTGTACATTGGAATTATTCTTTCTCTGCCTTCCCCATCTAGCTCTCCATAGCTTGGGGGTCACAGCACTGGGTTGGCTAGTGTGCAGCACCCATGGAGCTGGGGGTTAAGGGCCTCGCTCAAGGGCCCACGGACATGTGCCTGTTCTACTGAGGCCAAAGGTTTCAACCAGCCACTCACCACAGAGAAATGCTATTGTATAGGAATACATTATTATTGTAAATAATATTTAATAATGTAATGAAATTATAATCCTGATTAATCTTCATTTACCATATGCAATATACATGAAGTCAGTCAGGCCTTGGAGTTGGGCCGTTTAAGGGTCGTGCTCAAGGGCCCGATGGTGACATCACTCTGCCGAACCTGGGTTTGGAACTGGTGACTTTCCGGCCACAGGTACAGCATCCCACCCCTCCTCCCCCAAAATCTGTAAATAACACTTAGATCCATTATTTAAAATACAAAATTGCAGGCACTGGAAAGTCAAATAGTCCCCGCTAGAAACGCCAGATTCAGGGGTCACAAGGATGGCTAAGGCAGGAGGGGTCCCACGCCTTTTCTTTTAACCAAAATAACGTTTAATATGAAGAATATATATGCATATATAAATCTTTGTTCGTAGACTAAGCCTACTTCCGCGACAAAGGCAATAATCGCTGGTTAGTCGCTGTCAGATTTCGACGCCCAGTGACTGGTCTGATATCATCGATTGCTGATAGTACCGTCTTATCACCCAGCCCTAGCATGTATATATTTTTATGGTGAATCTATTAAAAGTAAATTAACTATCTTCATTGCATCCCCATCAGGCTTGCTTTGTAAGGATTGGTTTTATCGTTAATTTAGCGACATCCTGACACGATGTTTAGATAGCCAAGCTGCGTCAAAAATTACCCTACAGAAGTTACGGGTTCCTTTTATAAAATGCCTCCCTTTGAAATATACAAATGTAATATTTATTAGTTTGAAATTAATCTACAAAGGAACCTCAGCGGGGTCGGCTAGTTCAGCTTCGTCTGCCGTGCATTTTTGGATTTGTGACTTGGGGCTGTGAGAAGCTGATGTACGCACTGACAAAATCATTTCTGTTAGATCCAGATGAGGCTGCTAATATAATGCCCTGACAATAAAATTCAGCCTTGAGGTCCACAGATAAAACTGGGGAATCTATCAATGCCAATAAAGAGCGATGAAACCAAGGGTCCAGTAGCAAGCAAGCTTTTATTTTATCTTTTCTTCTTGAAAAATCAGCTGTCTTAATGTGTTCACCTGATTGATCAAATGTCTAATTGAGAAAACTAATCCTGTAGTCTTGCAGTAGCATTTAAGCTCCTCATTTGCCCCCCCCCCCCCCCCCCCCCCCCCCCCCCCCAGGCAAGCATCCCCGCCTGGCCTCGCACAAACAAGCAAACAGATGTG
>JAODKM010000020.1:23891172-23901846 GCA_026780845.1 Petrocephalus sullivani
CCTCATTTGCCCCCCCCCCCCCCACCCCCAATCCCCAAATGTAATATTTCAGCATGTCATGTTTAACAAGAAATTTGATTTGGATGCAAAGTCGTGCCTGAGTCAGATCCAGAACACAATGGTGCATGTGTGGCTCACAGTCTGGAGGAACTGCTGTCCAACACCCTTCCAAGGGCCACCAAAATCTTTGGGCCAGCCCTGTGACAAAGCTTACTCTCACTGCCAGAAAAGGGCCACCAAAGGTGTACAGGCTACCTCCTGTTCATTCTCATGTCACATCACCATAGACCTTGCTTAGAATGCACCCAGAGCACCTTTTGGGTAATTAAGTCACATTGATCTAATCACTGATCCGGAAGAACAGTTTTAACCAGGACTTAGTGCTAGATGGTGTATCAGTTTTAATTTCCTCAACAGTATGAATTTGTCATATGACATCACACTGTGCCATAGCTGAGACAGCAGCTGTATCAGTTCAAAAGTCAGCAAATTGTATAATATTGTTCACTGCTAGAAGCGCAATGGCGCACTGTGCAGCGTGTATCGCGACAGGACCCATATTAAATATGCACACCAGGGTTGTATTGGTATACCTTTTTCGGTTTGGTACACACAGTGACGCAATTTTATACATTTTCTGACATCTGCAGGACCATTCTCAAGTGTATGTTCAACACATACAAGCAATGTTGGTTATACTGTTAAGGATTTTTAATAATGAATAAAAAAGGACCTTTGTAAATAACATTTGTAAATATATTTAATTGATGTAAACACTTGCTGCCGCGGTAAGGGTGAACTTGAAACTTATGGGGTAGCTGTAAATTCATGATTGCGTCATTGTGATTGTATCATCAATCAAACACATGATCAACACAAGACGGGAGGCAGAAATGCTCATAATGGATTTTGCATGACAGGGTCAAGTAAACAGTATAGTAATCAAAGCCTTGATTTTATACATGATATTAAAATGTTTTATATTCTACGTACTCCTGACAGCAGACTAAGCCACTACAAACCTATATAGAAACCAAGTCAGATTGTGCTAGTGCTCCAGCCACCAGCCTTAAAGTATATGACCAAGGTGCTTGCAGATAGCAACCTCCCCCCGTAATGAACGGACCCTCACAACCACCCGGCGGATTGCACATGCACAGCAATTGCCTTGGGCAGTGTTTCCGTCTGTGAATGGTCAAACACAGATCCCTTTCACACCTCTGCTGCTGATGCGGTGACTCCATTGGGAAAGGCTGTGGTGAGAATTGAATCCTGGTGTCCTACGCTGAAAGCAGCGATCTTAAACCCGGCTCCGTCAGAGTTCACTCTTAGCTCTGATATCCAAGTAAAATAACCACAAAAATTGCTGAGAAACACTGTATTGACACTCTCCCGCAGTTTATAAATGCCTTCCGTAGGAAGTCACGCATGCATCCGAAACATACTTTACTTGCACATTCATGTTTATTGGCTGTAATATATTGAAGGGCACGTCACTTTATCGTATCTGTGGCTTTGGGATTGTATGGACCGGCAGAATTCATAAGTTGGATGGACTTTACTACTCCCTGTAACTAAAGTAATTTCAAGCAGTGTCTCATCTCCAAGGAACTATTTAAAATGAGAAATGGAAAATGTATGCTACTTGTTTTTAAGTTAAAAACAAGCTCACAGTATTTCTTGTTGGTGAATTGTCCTTTGTACCATTGCGCTACTTGGAGTAGTTTAATTTATGCAGTGCCATCATCTATGCTCTTTGGAAGAAAAATCTTTGCATGCTATAGATGCCCATTAAAAACTGTGCTAAAAATTTTTTAATTATTTATTTTTATGCCTCCCCCCAACTGGTACCACCCTGACCTAGCTATTGAACAGACAATGTGTTATCCTCAATTTTGTGAAAATCCGCCCATATGGATCACGCATTTAACCCTGAGGAATTTCATGACACTGCATCACTTTGGTCTGTCACAAAATAACTTGGATTTTAAGACAGAGTAATTTTCCCAAACACAGGTCTCGACTGGTCTTAGATTAAATTTCAGTCATATAACATGGTTTAAAATAACTTCCACTGTTTTTCCCCATGTGCACCAAAGTGTTCCCCATATACCTATACTCAAGACTACTTGTCCCAAAATATACTTCCAAACAGAAAAACACAGTTAATTCTGGGGTTCATCAGGGGAGTGTTTTTGCTCCTACTCTGATCAATGCTTGCATGAACTGGGTGCTGGGCAGGGCCGTGGCGTCCAGCCTCTGTGGGGCATCTGTTGGTGAAGAAAGATTCACAGATATTGACCTTGCCGACTATGCTGTGATCTTCACTGAGTCAATGAAGGCTCTGATCAGGGCTCTCGAGACAGTGTCTGGACTTGTGAGTGTACAGGATAAAAACCGAGATTCAGGCCTTTAATAACCTCTTGGGCACAGCCATCAGCAGTGTGTCTGTCTGTGGGGAGAATGTCAACTGCATCAAGAGGCTCACTTACCTCGGTAGCGACATTCATGTCTCTGGTGACTCTTCCTCTGAAGTCAGTAGGCGGATTGGGAGAGCATGAGGAGGGGGTCATGAGGTTGCTGGAAAGGGGTGTGTAGCGCTCCTGATGTTGTTGTAAGAGGACGGTCCAAGTCTTCAGAGTCCTGCTGCTCCCCGTTTTTCTGTATGGCTGAAAGACACGGACACTATCCGGTAACCTGAGACGGAAACTGGACTCATTTGGTACGGTGTCTCTTCGGAAAATCCTTGGTTATGACGGGTTTGACTTTGTGTAGAAGAAGCGGTTGCTCAGGGAGTCCCAAGTGCGGCACATTAATTGCGTTGTGAGGGAGCATCGGTACGGCCATGTGGCGAGATTCCCTGAGGGTGATCCAGCTTGCTGAGGAGGCTGGGCCAGGCCAAGGAGACGCCCACGTAACACCTGGCTGCAGCAGGTAAATGGCCATTTCCGGAGGGTGTGACCGGACCACGTATTGGCCTGATGGGGTGTTTTGTCATGTGGTGCCTGCAGCAATGCGCTGTATCAGTGCATGCTCCCCAAACTGACATGACCTGACCTGTTCAAAATTATTGAAACCTTCGATTTATGTAGGGCATGCTTTTAATCTGGGATTATAATCAGAGATGGGGTCCACCAGCGTAAACAATAAACAAGAAAGTCTTTGGTTGTAGGGTGGGGGGGTTTGCGATGTGCCACAGTTACCACATTTGTAGGACACTGCCGCAAGCGATCCGTAACCCCCCGCCATCTGCCTGGCTCCACCACGCATGGTCTGTACCAGACTTCCCGCGAGTGACCCTCGGAGCAGTCTGGCATCTGCTTGTTCCACCTGCATCGCGGACACGCGCTAACTCCTGGTTACACTCCGCTGCCACGGGCCCAAACTTGGCCACCAGGGGTCTCATTTTTCATATGCGAAGGTGAAGTCTAAGACTTCCAGGGGATGCTCGTGAAGGACATTTCTTTTCAGTGGTTTCCTGGGATGGAGGGTAATGTAAATGCTATACATTTCCGTACTAATTATGAATCTTCCATTGTCTAATAAATGTTTGTAGAAATTTGATATGTAACATCAAAACTTGGAATATGAATGAATTTGTTAAAATTACTTTCGTGGTTCATTCTTTCATTGTCTGAAATCTTAACTCATCACTTTAATAATACGGTTATTATTATTATTATTATTTGTAGTAGTTAGTAGTAGTAGTAGGGAAAAAAACTGAGTACAGAAAGTGGTCTGGAAAACAAATATTTGTTCCTTTTATTTTTTTTATTTGTAATTCATGGTAGTTCCTTGCTGAATGGATTTGTGCCATGGAAACTGTCATGATTCCAAAATATTAATCATAAGATGTGTGATAAAATGATTTTTTTTTATCACTTAATCATTAAAGTCTCTGTTGGATACACATATCTTAATCACATCCTGTCAACTGTTATCTGCCCATAATTATGCTACCAATTCAAAAGCTCCTTTAACATGGCTTTGATATGAAATTAGACACTATAATTATTGGAATACTGCCAAAAATGTAGTTGGGTGTGTGTAATGCTGTCATGTTGTTTTATTTTATTTATTTTTTTGGTCTGTAGAGACACTTTACTTTTGTCTTCATTTTTGTCTTACAAAAGATCATGATTTAACTGCCAGTCCTGTATCTTTCAGGGCTGAACGTATCTTGAATGCACACAGGCTCCTCTGAAAAAACAGGCGTGCTGGGGCTGTGGTCTTTGAACAGCACAACTCCAATGCATTTATTCAGTGCTGGTACCATGCCTGAATTCTTTTCACGCTGGTACTATGCATCTCGAAATGAGCTGTTCTGGAGTCCTTTGAGAAAGCAGCTTTTCGCGAGTACATGGTGGAATGTCAGATACGTTTTTCTGAAGCACTTCATGAATCGCCTGTATTAAGCAGAGAAGTAGTGAGGTAACAGAAACTTTCTGCAGATCCGACCTGATCAGGGGGGATTCACATGCGACGCTAGAACCTCCGCCCACCCTGTGTGATGCAAATGTAAACAGCGGAAGTTTCATGCACGAGCTCGGATTCGGAAAATGCAAACTACGTCGTTATGTTGTGGGTTTGAATCCTGTAGCTATCAGAAGAATCATATCAATGTGGGTCCTTTGAGTAGAACCCCTAACCCCAAAGGGATACTGGGTGTCCCTGAGCTCGGGCCACAAGCTTTTCTCATTTGTTTGTCACTAAATAAATCAGTGTGAATTTTACTGTTGCAAAACATCGGACCAGAAAGTGTTAGGGGGAGAAGGAAGTAGGTTAAAATGGCTGAAATTATCGTTTTTAGATTCTAAATTTCACTTTGTCACTTTAAACATATCAGTGTTTATTGGGCCCATTTTGATGCCTTGAGTCAAAGCAACAGTCAATTATTCCCCGAAATTAAGTCATTTCTATTCATTAAGCTAATTATCTAGACATTTATGGAATATAGTGGATCATCGCTTGTTCTGAGGGGGAATACTGTACAAACATTGTGACTTTTTCTGTGCCTTGGGCAAGTGTACAAACTGTGGATGTCATTACATGGCAGATTCAGCCAAAAAGCAATTCAAGCGTATCATCCCAAGGATTTCCCTGCTTTTAAATGAGCCACTTGGCAAAATAAGTGTATTCAACAAATAAAAGACTATTATTAATGTCATTATTATTATGCAAAGAGCTGTAATATTGGTGACGCGTCAGGTCTAATGCTCTTAATGTTGTGCATTCTGTTGATTTGATTAGCTATTACAGTAGGTTCTTGCTTTGTTTGGAAGACGTTGCGTGGCTCCTGCTCTAATGCTGCTTACCCTTGTAGCTGGGTGTTCATTGGAAGCTCAGCCTAGCTGCACTTACGCCCAGTGGACTCCTCAACAGCAGTTTTTTTCTAATCTGCTATTTGCCTAGTTTGTACGTTGGTTTTGCACAAGCACATCTTCTAAATTAAAGAATTTGCTGTTTGACTGTTTGAAAAACTCTCATTTCCATTCATTTGTCTTATCACGGCTCAAGCAACCCGTCCGATTTGAAAGTGAAAGGCATCCATCTGTCTGATCCAGTTTTTTGGAACGTAGCTCATGTTTGCAAGGGGGTAGAAGGATAAACTAAAAAGGCCAAAACGGCAGGATGCAATCGACATATTTCATGCATGAGTGGTCAGTATGTTCTGAAGTGAGAAATGGTCTAAATACTCTTTATCCCTATCGATTAGTTATGGCTGCCCTCGGCGATGTTAAAAGCCCTTTATGAAGGACATTGATGGTCGTTAACTGTCTGGAGAGCATCTGGAAGCAACCCAAATAACTCGTCGCCAAAATTGGCTCCAGGCTTGATAGTTGCTCTCGATTTTATTGCTTTTTTTCAGACAAACAATAGTAAAGATAGATAGTAAACAACATTTATTAGGCCGTTTATTTTATCTATCAGTTCCCCTTAACCATTTATCCAAGATTTTGTATTGGCATGAAACCGGATTGGTGATGTTCGGATTCGGCTCCCGACACGGACAGCATGAGGCATGCGGGATGAGACTGGATGTGTGATGTCAGGCTTGGAGCCTCTCCCAGACAGAACTGGCCATGAGTCAGGCTGCTCCCATGATGCAATGCCAGCGCGTTACTGGGTGCGCACGTGTGCATACTCTAAGGACAGTTTACGGACGGTGGCGGCTGTAAATCCCCCGTCTCCGCATTATGGACGGGGACCAAACGCACAGTGACTCCACACAGAGAGCCAATGCTGTGCTACCCGCATAAGCCCACACGCCGGCATGCTCGTTCTCTGATGTTATAATTTAGGCTGAGGAATGAAAACATTTACGGCTGAATGACTGACTATGCTTGAATATGATTTGTTCATAAGTGTCTCATTATGAAATCATACCATATGTTCAGTGCATTGGGAAGTGTCATGAAGACATTCTGAAAAGTGTCAGACCTGAAAAAACACAATTTTTAAAATGGAGCCAGAAATAAAATATGGGATTTAAGTCCTGGCCAAAACCTTATATCTAAATATTGTCCCATAGATGATAAATGTTAACCATGCAGACATTTTACTAAAAAATTCACAAAAAATAGTTTTCTATGAAGCCCATATTCAAAAGCCTAATAACTATTCTTATAAGTCATTGTAACACATTCATAAAGTCTTATAAACACAGTTATAAATGTTTATAAAAAAGCATAACACATTATAGCTATGCTTCTCATGCATTACAAAGGCTCTATAAAAGTCTCATCTAAAATGCGATATAAATACCTTATTTTATGCATTATAATGGTCAGTTTAAGAATCAAGAATGCTTTGTGCTGCATTATGGAGGTGTGAGAGCTGAGATGAGAGCTTCACAGAGCATTCGTAATGCAAAATACGCATGACTATATTGTTATGCCTTTTTATAAATAGTTATGGCCGGGTTTATAATACTTTATTACTGCATTATAATGCATTATGAAGGTATGTAATGCAGTATAATGACTGCATCAAGTAAGCTGTTATAAAATATTTCATTAAGAAAGAGTCCTAAAGGGTTACTGCTTATTAGTGTGATAAAAATGCCGCACAGACGAGTATGGACACAGTACACACAGCGAGGCGAACAGGAGCAAGAAACCGCAGGAGAGGCGGAGACTCGATATGCTTGAGAAGGCACTGAGTATGAGGTGAGCTTGATGGAAATCAGAGCCGTTGACCCGTCAGCGAGAGGCTGCAGTCGCGGAAAGCGTGAACCGCAACTCTCCGGCGCTGTCACGCTTCACCCCGGCCGTCTCCGCTCCCGCCCGTTCCACCACGTCAGAGACGCCCGGCGACGGTGACCTGTGAAGCCGCGATGGCAGCAAGTCGACCGCGCGCACGTACGTTAATGAGCCAGATGGCTGCCCGGAGTGTGGTGACCAGCACTGCAGGCATGTCAGCCGTGACGGAATGGAGCGACATCGCCACGCTCCAGACGGACTCGCCAGCGCTCCCTAAAGGTCCCTTTAAGTAGATGAAGGTGTTTTCTTTCAAAGTGTTTCTGTGCTCTGGATCTCGGCAGATTTAATACATGGGCTGTCGTAGCATCTCAGCTACCCCCACCCTGTCTGTGTGGTGTTTGCATGTTCTCCCAGTGTCCCTCCCCCACTCTGTTACCCCCCATACATCAAAGAACTATCAGAGTCCATTTTTGTACCTTAAAAGGTACATTTACCTACAACTAGGATACAACTGGCAGACCCTTGTGGGTACACTGACAAGTAATTGTAACCCTAAAGGTACAAATTAGCAGTTTTTTTCTGACAGTACATGACCTTGTACTTGAAAAGCTATAATAAAAGGGGGGTCAGTCCTATATTTTTTATAAATGGACAGGATCCCTATTGGAAAACCCACGGAATCTCCCAAAGCCACATAGAGTCAAGCTGAAGATGCAACGACCTTCCAATTGCATAGCAGTCACCTCGCATCAACACCAAGCGAACTGAGCCCTGTGCATCCATCTGAGCTTCCCGGGCAGCAGCAGGACTGTCTGTCTGGCGGCGGCCTGGCTCTGAATTCCTTTCAAACACCATCGCAACTCCAGCCCCGGCCGGCCCTTTCTCAGGCTCGGGGAGTCGTAGAGGCCACTTGATTTTGCGCATCTCAGGCTAATCGAGAGTGTCACAAAGAGCCGTTGCAGCTGGCCGCTGAGCTGCGTGGCTGAGAATTGCATGATAAGGGATGTGGGCGGCTCTGGTGCTGGCCAACTGGGTCACGCTGGAGTAAATATTAAAATACTGTGTTTCGGAATAACAGGATTCAGAAAGAATAAGATGTTAACTTGACGTTGGACATGATTATCAAAAATGAAAGGAGGGTACTTTTCATGCTAGCTATACTGGCTAAAGATGCATAAAACCCAGAGTACAAGAAGACAACATGTACACAAAGTGTCTGGCATGTAAAACATCCTGACACCTCCATGTGATGCTTTCAAGCAATCAAAGTTTTGTTACATTGTTGTACTCAGTACAGTGTGCAGTGAAATGCTTAGCCTTCTGCACTGTGAGAGAGGGCCATTGTGGGGTTGGTCTTCTGCACTGTGAGAGAGGGCCATTGTGGGGTTGGTCTTCTGCACTGTGAGAGAGGGCCATTGTGGGGTTGGTCTTCTGCATTGTGAGAGAGGGCCAGTTTTCAGCACAGTTTGCAGATTTCCATGCTCAAACACATCTTAATCAGTTAAGTAATGCAGGTGTGTCTGAGCAGGGAAATATGCAAAGTGGCACTCCGGGCCCGGAATTGGGGATCCCTGCTCTAGACACGGTCCTCATTAAGTATCCAAATTACCTTTTAAAAAAATCTCTTGCTGAGCCATTCTGTGGTCCTCATATGCATAGAGAACCTGACTGCGGTGTGAGCTGCTGAGTGACTTTTTAGCACCTTATAGCCTTTTAATGCTAAACGTCATTGTTCTGTTTTTGATGGATACTTTGGTGAAAAAGTGCCAAGAAAGCGGGACGTCATTTTTTTTGTGTGTGTGAGCAAGATCACAGGCCCCAAGAGCATGACTTACAGCCCCCATTCGTACGCAGTGAGAATGGGGAATGGACTTCAGAGAGGGGTGGGGGGCTGTCGGGGGCCTGGGTATTGGTGTCTTGGGGAAATTGGGAAAGGCCACCACTGCTTTGAACCAGCCGCCCCCCACATGCATGTAATGTTAGCGTATCCCCAATCCCCCGACCCCATCTTCAGAAATCTATACCAGGCTGTGCTGATATGGTGCTCTCCGTCTGCAGCCCTACATTCCCGATGAATCTGCGGCGTGTGTCAGTGATGAAAGATTCATCCGGTTTGACTGTGGTGCGCGGCTTATGACCCTGTGGGTCACGGACCAAAACTCAAACGTTGTGCCACATTAAAAAGAAAAACATAAAGAAAAACTAAGCTCAAAAACACGCAGATGTGCAGAGAATTTTCCCTTATATATCTTATCTAGAGAACAAATTCACACAATTTTCTCAAGCCAGAATTCATCCCTTAATCAAAGAAGATGTGTTTCCACACATCCCATTAAAGAGAGTAGTCTGTTAGTTTACAAATTCTAAATCAATTACCATGTTCCCCAATAACAGGTAGCTAGTGTGGAACCGTGTCTGGCAGCCTCGAGAGAATCACTTCCGATTAATCTCCTATCTCCATTGCCAGGGTTTTCCAAGCTCAGCCAGGAAACATTCAGTTGCACGCTGACACGATAAACACAACACAGAACCTGTTTGCCCAGCTGCAAAGCCAAACAGTTGTGCCCATAAATCCAAACCAGAATAATTAACAGACGCTTTTTATCACAGCATTATCAAAAGATGACATCCTCAGCATTTCAGTGCTAATCAGTGGCTAGCCATGTTTCCGCTTGGATTACTTTGTCCTGCTGACAAACAGTGCCACTCTAATAAAAACACTAACAGTAATATGTTTTCTTGCCGTGACCTTTTCCCGGAATGCTGCCGAAAATTGCATTATTTTTAAAAGCAAGATCGGTATAATTATTTGTAGATATCCGTAGCTCGCTGTAAAATTGCCTTATCACTGAAGCGTTTCTTACCAGTGATGAGACTTTCGTCATTATTAAGAAGCATTTTACTGCTTGCCAATCTTCTGGAGTACTTCTCGTTTAGCAGACAGAAATAATGAGTAATTATACTGTTCTGCCTTTCCAATAATAGTTCTTCTTGCATGGGGTGGGGGCTTAAGCTGGCAGACTAAGGATGAGCCAGTTAGCTGTAAGTGAAGCCAGGCGAGCGTCGATTCTGGGGGCCCTTTCCGGTGTGATCGGCACGGCCTAGCTAGCTTTGGGAAGGAAGCCAGTGGGGAGAATCGGAAAAGGGTGACAGACCTGCATTTTGCGCTAATGTTTGCGTAGGTAAGGGGGATTTCGGAGCATCATGGATACACATCTGTCTGGCTCATATGCCCCCCGCACCCCACCTCACAGCAGTCTCCTCTTACGGCTCCACCATCACACTCGGGGGGGTACAATTGATCTGCCCCTCTCCGTCAAATCCGACCCCCAGGCGGTCCGCGATGCCCCCCCCCCCCCCCCCCCCCCGCGCGGGGGCGGGCGGGCCCGGCTCTACCGCCCTCTTCGTCTTCTGAACGACAAAGGGCACCTTGTTGGTGCTCCGCCCCCACGCCGGGTGGCCCCCCCCCCAC
>JAODKM010000020.1:23916501-23934265 GCA_026780845.1 Petrocephalus sullivani
TTCTAAAGAATGCTTTCAGCACCTTGTTGAATCAATGCCACGTAGAATTAAGGCAGTTCTGAAGGCGAAAGGGGGTCGAACACCGTATTAGTATGGTGTTCCTAATAATCCTTTAGCTGAGTGTATGTATATGTGTGAATTTTTGACACCCTGATTTGGACACAAGCTCGTTCCATAGTTCTCTTCTTTTGCAGTTGACTGACGACTGTGGTTTGGTGTAAACCAGGCGATTGTGCAGGTATTTATCTACATAAGCCATGGCATGGGCCAAATAGCACTGAATTAAAGAGGCTATGAAAATGAATAAGCACTCACAATTCGCCTTTAAATTCTCCTTATTTAACCAAGTACACATTTTAAGCCACCGTGCCATAATGATTTTAATTAATAATAGTTTTAAAATTGCTTTTTACCATTTAGTATGTGTAATAAAACTCCCAAAGTAAACATTATGGATCAGTCACCTGCACCTTCCATTCATCCAGACACTTGTCCTGCACAGGGTCACAGGGATGCCTGGAGTCTAAGGTACAGGGCTGGCGTGTACCCTGGATGGGACGCCAGTCCAGAGCTAATGCATTTTACACTATGAATTCATTAACCTGATTCCCATTTTCTGTGGCATAAAATACTTCTGGCACTGTTGACTGGCAGAGCCTGAATAAGATGGGATGGAATGTTAGTAATTAATTGCTCGAGGACACTCAACATCTCCCCTCTCGCCAGGCCTGTTGTGGGTGTCCATCAGATGTCTGTGCAAACGGTCCAGTGTAAAAAAAAAAAATGCAGACAAATCACCGAAGCCATGCAATGTTTTCACAAGCGTCACAAATTAGAACGTGCGTGCATTATTACCAACCATTGAATTTTACCCAATTTTTTTATATATTAGGCTTTATGGTAGTTCTCTCATAAATATGAGTTTGTAAGTCGGATGTTCTTAACCCATGGGCTGCCTATACAACAGTAAAATTCATTTTCCAGCCAAGGCATGCATTTATGACCAAATTTCATACGCCTGACAAGGACGCATGCCGGAGTGAGCGAGGTCTTTAAAGTGTTGTTTAAAATGTGGACTTAATGAAGGATAACAGAAACTGAGTCTGTAAGACTGAAGTAGAATCAGGAACACATGAGCAAAGTCACAGTCAGGCCAGGTCACTGTGATTTTCACTTAGCAATCATGTCGCAGGTGTCCACTCTGTGCATTTCTAGTGTCATTTGCATATGGGAAATCCCTTACTTCAGACAACAAAGGTTGTGCTGATTATTTGCTTGTTTGTTAATTTATAATAAATCCTGTGTGAAAAATGTTACAGGGAACCCCACATTGATCCTCAACGACCACAGGGTATGCTGATTTTTAATTGGTTTAGGAAAATAAAGAATGGGATATGTCACCTGATACAATTGACACGTGGTTTTTCCCTGCCCACATTGAAACATGTTTTCTGCACGCCATAGGACATGGGGGCCATGACTGGACAAGCCTGACCTACAGGCCTTACACCATACAAATACATTGCATCATTTACTAAGTTGTCTTGCTACTCAAAGCCTCCTACATTTGTAGCCTCCTACAAATGGAGCTATTATGATGATTATATGAGTTTTATCTCTGGGTAATCACTAAAGCAGTTAAACGTACAGTTCTTGATTGAAAGAACATAATTTAAAGGTCCAAATCTTTAAATAAGGAGTCACCGTGTGCATTGTATTGTGATGGCAGGAAAGAAATATTTAGAAGCATTGCTGCAGGGTGTTTTTTTTCCCATGTGAAAATCCACTCTTGCAGACACAAGGATCTTACAGCAAAGGAGCAGCTAACATCCCCTGAGGTGTACCAGCTGGCTGTATGGTACAGAGGTTAGCTCCTTCAGCTGCATTTGCATACATGCCGTGCAACAGCCAAATGGGACGTCATGCGTGTAAAAGGAGCACAGACATTGTGAATTTGTGCATTCAGACCTATTCTGTGTTCATGTCATTTACTGAGTTTTTTTTTCCTTTTTTCTTTTTTTGCTGAAGATTCAAGCAAACATCAAAAGTCCAGAGGACTCTTTTTCTTGTCAGAAAATACAAGAAAGATTACACATTCAAAACCTATTTCACCAATATGAGAGAAGTCGAGGGGGGGGGGGGGCTTGTGTCAGATCATGTATTTCACAGGGAAGTGATAGGAAGGTTGAGAAGTGCTGACTGAGGACAGAATTCTTTAATTCCACAGTACACACTCTGCGTTATTAAACAGGGCAGATTCCAAAGGCTTACTGTCTAGTCCCTGAGGCAAAGCATATATAGTTCACTGGTTCCCCAGCGATGTTCCAGTCATCACCCATACATGGTCTGTGCTGTGCTTAACTGAGACCTACTTAACCATATGGTACCAGACTGAGAAGCTGTGTGACTAAACCACATATCTTTAATTAACATTAAACTGAGGTTATGAAAAGACTGTGAAATCATGAACTGTGAAAATTGCTTTGGATGTATCTGGTATTCAGCTACCTTAAATAGGACTAAAAAGTACTAATCTGACATAGGTCGCCTGGCTCGCTCCTTTATGATACACTCCTATTGACAGTGATACCAATGTTTTATTATATTATTAAAACTCAAAGGCAGACCTTTCAGGTTGAGAATGTAAAAATCCAGACCAAGATTTTGTTTCAACCAACCAGTTCAGTACTCTGTGACTGTGGCTCTTTAAAAACACCTTAAGTGGATACACAAAATCGCAAGTGCAGATTTTTTGTTGTTCTGCCTAAATCAAATAAAGATTGTGATGCTCATAATTGAAAATATATGCAGTTTCATTTACTGATCAATATTTAAACAATTTTCAGATTCACTATGTGCCAACATAACGATTTATACCTCAGACAGAGAGTCTATGGTGACAATCAACTTCTGTACATGGTTTCCATTAAGATGCATAACAGGAAAAAGGGAAAGGAGGGACTATGCAGAAAAGTGTGCATAAAATCAGTTTTTGTATTGCATCCATGTACGTCCTCATCACAATCCCATTCTTAGGTCAATTCGCAACATCTTATGACTCATATTCTGTCTCTGATTTGTAGCTCGGCAACTGATTGAGAGCTTGAGAGTTTGTCATCCAAAAAATACATAAGTTTGCAGTTACGTGCACGTTCATGGAATTGCTGTTCACTAATAGATTATACATTCCAAACTGCAATCATTTACCCTTTTTTACATTTGAAGTATTTTCAAAGCTTTGTATCAAGGACTAAAATGTTGCAGCTTCAAGGTCTCACAATCAATCACAAGCATCTTAATCATTGTGTGATTTCAACAGTTTTGTTTTTCTCTTTGTAAATTGCCCATTTTTACTAATTGGAAAACAACAAGGACCTCTAAAACATCTTTATTAACCTTGTGCTGCATCAAAAAAAAAAAAAAACTTCATTGGTAGTTTTACTGATGTTCATGAGATACTTTAAGGTTTCAGAATGAGTAAATTACACTGTGACACTGTTACATTTCAATGCTGCTTTTAACTATTCTGTTTGGCAGTAATGTCTTATTTCACTGACTTCATCATGGAATTCTTCAGCTTCTGTGTGTTTGGAAGCTTGTTCTTGTAAGCATTAGCTGTTTAATTCTTGAAATTGTTTAACTGGACAGCTTGTGATAACATTATTATTAGCATAGTTGAAGCAGTTTATTATTACCTGAGCTGATTCAGGCTTTCTGTGAGCAATCAGCTTATATATATATATATAAAATCAAGAATATAATGAGTTTTATATTATTATTATCATTATTATTATTCATATGTTGAAAGTGTGGAGTTGTGTAGAACAGTGAAATATTCTGAATTGTATCTGTTGGGTCTGTGGTAAAGGAATATTCAGCGTAGTACCTTTAAACGAATAATGCATAGAGTAACATGGAGTAAAAGACAGCTGAAATCTTAATTTGCATTTTTTTTACTTGCATGACCTTTAGCATTTTGTTCCTAACTTCCTCTTTTAGAAACAAAATCATTTTTAGATTAGGAATGATTCGTTTACAGCCTACGGCGTAACTCTTTTTCTTCGTCAAACTCAAAGGATTTACAATAAGCTGATAACACTTCTATACATCACTTTTAATGAACTCCGCTCTATAACAGAACAGATTAAATTCAGCCACTGAAAAGATGAAAGAGACTACCTAATGCTGATAATAATTTTGTTTCTCAGAAATCACAGGCAGAATATTTAGGGATGTTTTAGACACAGCTAAAAAGACTTTTTCTTTCATAAGGAATGTTTGTATGTTTGTTCTCTTTATTCAACAATCCAGCATAGCGTTCCAGCCACACTCAGGTACAATGTGCAATGCACACCGCACCCAGAAATCAGCAGGTTAATATACTATAACATGAATTCCCCTATATGGACTTCTAAATCCTGATTGGTTAGAATAGAATAGAATAGAATAGAATAGAATGATACTTTATTGATCCCCTGAGGGAAATTACTTTGTCACAGCAGCAGACATGCAATCAAAATCGTATACAGTCATGTAAGAAAATAAGGACACCCCATTAAATAATCAGCTCTTTATTAAGAAATGTTCACATATCAATGTACAATCATGTTTTAATGTATTTCTGGAAAAGAAAGTGACTTCATTGCAATTAAACAACAAAAAATAAAAATTTTTACACATCAAAAAAAAAGATGAACAAAAATTTGTATTTTAACGGAGGAAAAAGTTAGGACACCCTACCCTCTAATAACTAGTGTTGCCGCCTTTGGCTGATATAACTTCAGTGAGACGCCTTCTGTAGCCTTTTACCAGTGTCTGACATCGATCAGAAGAAAGTTTGCCCCACTCCTCAACGCAGAATTCCTTCAGCTGTGAGATGTTTGAAGGGTGTCTTGCATGCACACCCTGTTTCAAGTCACCCAACAGCATCTCAGTGGCACTGAGATCAGGGCTTTGGCCATTCCAGGACTCTCCACTTCTTAGTTTTTAGCCAGTTCTTGGTGGATTTGCTGGTATGCTTTGGGTCATTGTCATGTTGCAGTGTCCAGTACCTCTTCAGCTTTCATTTTTTTACAGATGGTTTCACATGTCAAGCACCCTCTGAAAACACAGTAGAATTCATGATGGATTCTATGATAGCGAGCTGGCCAGGTCCTGCTGCAGCAAAGCATCCCCAAACCAAGATACTTCCACCTCCATGCTTCACAGTTGGTATGAGGTTCTTTTCCTGGAAAACATGTCTTCTGTTCTGGTGTCCAAATAATTCAATTTTAGACTCATCTGTCCAAAGAACATTATTCCAGAAGGCATGGACTTTTGTCTTCAGTCTGGCCTTAATGTTTCTCTTAGAGAGCAAAGGTTTCCTCCTTGCACACCTCCCATGAAAGTCAAACTTGTGTAGTCTCTTTCTGATAGTAGACTCATACACTTTCACATCAACAGTAGCCAGAGCCTGCTGTAGTTGCAGTGATGACATTTTAGGATTCTTTCTGACTTCTTTGAGCATCTTGCGGTCTGCTCTGGGGGTGAATCTGCTTGGACGGCCAAACCTGGGTATGGTGGCAGATGTTTTGAATGTCCACCACTTATAAATAGTTTTTCGGTTGGTGGAATGGCTGCTGGTTTCTCTGGCACTGATGTTGCTCCCCAAGCAGAACACAGCACAGTAGATGACACCTGCCACCACAGGCAGGTAGAACATCTCCAGCATCGTACTGCATGCCTTGAATGATGTGAGCTTCCTCAGAAAACACAGTCTGCTCATCCCCTTCTTGTACACAGCAAAGGTGTTGGTGCTTCAGTCCAGCTTGCTGTTCAGACGTACACCCGAAGTATTTGTAGCTGTCCACCACCTCCACTTCCTTCCCTAACAACTTGATGGCCCTGATCAAGGATTTGTTTTCCTTCTGTAATCAACCACCATCTCCTTTGTCTTGTCCACATTCAGGAGCAGATTATTCCTGCAGGACCACTCCACAAAGCTGTCCACTAGGTCACTGTACTCCGACTCCTCTCCATCTCTGACACACCCCATCACTGTAGACTCATCAGAACACTTCTGCAGGTTGCATGTCTCAGAGTTGTACTCGAAGTCTGAGGTGTACAGAGTGAACTGGAACGGAGACAGGACAGTCCTGAGGCCTGTCCGACAGATAATCAGCAACCAGGAAGCAGTGGATGAACTGACACCTATCCCAAGAAGCTTGCCACTCAGCAAAGAAGGCTGTATGGTGTTGAAGGCACTGGAGAAATCAAAGAATATGATGCTAACAGATCCTCCACCACAATCCAGGTAGGAGTGAGCATGCTGCAGCAGATGGACGACAGCATCATCCACCCCCACATGGGGCTGGTAGGCAAATTGAAGAGGGTCCATAGCAGTTCTCAGCTGTGGTCCTAGATGGGTCAGGGCCAGCCTTTCCAGAACCTTCATGACATGTGACGTCAGGGCGACCGGTCTGAAGTCGTTGAAGCCAGATGGGGTGGCTTTCTTTGGTACCGTCACTAAGCATGATGTTTTCCAAAGTGCTGGTACCTTTTCCTGCAGCAGAGTCAGGTTAAAGATGCGCTGCAGGATGCCGGAGAGTTGGGGGGCACAGGACTTCAGGGCTCGGGGGCTGATGCCATCGGGGCCTGCTGCCTTGCCCAGGTGTAATTTCTCCAGCTGTCTCCTCACCCACCCTGTCATTACAGCCAGGGTGGGGGTTGTGAGCAATGAAGTGGAGGTTGAAATTGGGGGGTTATGGTCAGAGTATTGTTGCTGCTGGCTCAACTAGGTGTTGAGGCTGATGTGGTGGGGGACAGCCCAGCAGGGGGTCTGGTGCTGAACCTATTGAAGAAAAAGTTCAGGTCATTGGCTTTATCCAGCCTACCCCCCTGCAGCTGACGGTCGTCTGGATTGAAGCCAGTGATCGTCTTCATCCCCATCTTTGATGTTTTGCTGGAGTTTTTCCTCCAGCTTACGTCTATAGGCCTCTTTGCACCTCCACAGTCCCACCTTTAGTTTGGGAAGTTTAGTACGAAGTTTGGTACTTTTGGCACGGTACTTTCGGTACTTCCGCTTTTCCATTGACTTCCGGTAGAGTACCAGTACCAAAAATTCAAGTACCGAAAGTGCCAAACCAGTCGGGGTACTTCTTTGGTACTTCGGTACTTTGAGGCGTAACTTGCAACGTTTTCCCTGTCGATTGGTTCTGCAAATAGTCCGATTCTGAAACACAATGCGATCGCAGTCTTGACAAAACGTTACGAACTCAGAAAACAGCAATAAACAAAGAAAAAAAATATAATTAATTATATTATATAATTATAATATAATCTGGTCAGAAGAACAGATACAACAAGATCAGGACGGCATAACAAGAAATTTAAAAAGGATTTTATTTAATATATACTACTTGTCATGCCCTGCCCGTCCAATCCTCTCGTGTGCCACGCCCCCTCGTTCCTCTCGTGCGAATCCGTCCCGTCCTCAGCTGTTTAGTGTTTGATCATCTGCATCCCTAGTATTTAGTCTGCCCCAGTCCTGTTTCCCTTCTCCGCTATTGTCAATGCATGTTAATGCTTGCGCTCACGCTTGTGCTGTTCATTGTCCTGTTTTGGCTAATAAACGCCCTTGTGAAGGGCTTAACCCCGCAGCCTGCCATTATGGGTCGTTCCTCCCGCCGCAAGCGTGACACTACTGCAGCACGGTACTGGAGAGTCTCCAGCTATAGCGATGTGATTTTGTTGTAATGAATACTGAGGTATTTATGTTAGTTAACATAAAATAAAAAAAAATAGTTAGCATAAATTTCTCACAAACCTAGGAGTGATTTAAATAGCAAGGTTGAGAATGATTATGATCGTCTCGGAGAACGCATGCAGCGCCCAAGCAAAATCAGTGAGGTAAACTTTAAACTGATTTTAAAAACATATATTGGATAAAATTATAATATATAGGAATAATCATTAAAATTGCAAAGTTAGCTAAGCTTTTTCCCTATGCCAAAGTAAAAATGTTTTAGTGAAACATTAACCCTCTGCGCCGTCCGTACACATGTCCATATAAAACTGAAAGTAAGAAAAAGTCTGATCTTAATGTAACTCACTAGCGATGTAAGAACTGCATGTGCATAACATGCGATGTTTAGATTTAATATCCAACATCGTCCAGCTGCATACTACAGCCATTGTTCGAACCCTGCCTCACGTTGTCCTTATTATTCAGCGCCGATACCAGCTTTTACGGCAGTGGAAAACCAACACAGGAGAAGTACCGAACTTTTGGTATTTTGCTGATGTTCCGAAAGTACCAAAAGTACGGTACTTGCTGCAGTGGAAAACCCCTTTGTCACCAGCTCTGATTGCTCTCTTCTTCTCATTCAGTAGGAACTTCAGATCACTGGTGATCCAAGTCTTGTTATTGGGGAAACCGCGAATAGTCCGGGTTGGAATGGTGGTATCCTCACAGAAGTTAATGTAACATGTTATGCAGTCGGTAATACTAAATATCTGCAAACCAGGCTTCTAACATACAACAAACATAATTCGTCACCTCTATTGGTTTACTTCAAGGACGTTCAGCTTCTGATCCCTGTTAGGCCTAGATCTCCTATGGGTCCCACACATAAGCCTGTCTATCCAGCCTAGGAAGGAGGGCAAAAATCCTAAGCATTAGGGAAATTCCACTCCCAACCCATCAAAAGGTGCCCCCCCCCCCACTTCGGGGTCCATGGCTGGCATGGCTCACAACACTACAAATCAGTAACAGAAACTACAACCCTACATTACCTAAAAGACTACAGCATATACAACTCTCTTATGGGAACCTTATGGGAACATAACTTGCTTATATGCTCAAACACTACCATATAACAAACTGCATATAGCCTAGTTTGGCAACTACATTCCAGGGCTTCCTTCCTTTCTGCCCCCGCAGATGTTCCCTTCAGCCCAGTTCTTCAAGGTCTGTGGCCTACAAAGCTGGCTCTGTACAGACAGCTGCAAGACACAGCACCATCCCCAAAACAACAGAACCTGAGACATAACAACAATCCCACAATGCCTCTCAACCCTGGTCTACCATTACTTGAAAATTTCCATCCACATCAGTACTATAAGATATTTTACTACTAAAAAGATTTTTCTCTTTTCTTTTGGGTATTGATATCTTCTTCTATATGGACATATGAATTGCATAACAAAATGCACACAATTGTCTATTTATATCAGCATGTGTTTTTTTTTTCTTTTCATTTCCTAGGTGGACCTGAGTTCCAGGGTCTATGGCTCAAGTCCTTGCCTTAAACTTATTAAACTTATTGCCCTAAACTTATTCTTTCCACAAAATGCAGAGGCGTGGTCCTTCTGACAACATTATCACTTTAAGTTGAGAGTGGCAAATTCCCAAAGAAGCCACAACACAGGCTTTTTGGTGAACATATCGCCAAGATCGGTCCCCGTCTTATCCTGTCCTGCCTGTCGTTTCCCCATTTGGCTACCAGTTGTCGCTGGCCATCCTGTTTCCTGTGTCTGCCTAGCTTTGATACAAGGGTGGGCAATCTTATCCACAAAGGGCCAGTGTGAAGCCAGGTTTTTGGGATAAACTTTAGGTCAGGTGTTCAAACCCATGTGTGACAACTCTTGAGTCAATCAGTCCTCTAATTAATAATCTAACTCAGGAGTTGTAGCTACAACCCGCCTATACAACAGCCCATTTTGGATAAGACTGCCCACCCCTGGTCCAGGATTGTTCTATTCCAATTGCTTGCCTCTGCCCCCTGAGCCACCGCATAGCTGAATGGAACAGGCATGTGGTTCCTTTCCATCGTGGCTTGGACATTTTGAATTTGTAAGCCCCTTGTCAATTGTTACCTTGTATTTGTGTATTTCAGTATTGTGTCTGGTTTTTCTGCTTTTGTTTGTTGCCACCCCTGTTGGTATTTAGTTTTGTAGTTATGTCTTGGTTCCTCTTTATTCCCAGTATCTCCTGTGTAGCTATTGTCCCCAGTGTTTGGTTGATTGTTCCTAACCCACACCTGCTCCTTGTCCAACTTATGCCTTTGTTTCTTACCTGTGTTTAGTCCGTCTTTTGTGATTCCTGGTTTGCCTTCCTGCCTTGCCTTTTGTTTAGACCCCTCCCGGTCCCTTGCTTCTGTGTAATGCTGTTTGAAAATACAGTCGCCTTTGATGCTAAGCCACAACGCAGACCGTAATTCTTTATGCCAATTTGTGACACATATTCATAGCCCTATCAAGCGGAAAAGCTGTACAGTAAGTGCAAGCAGTTCATTCCCTTGTGCCTGACTTTTTTTTCAGTCTTCCTTGCAGTAACCCTTTGGTTTTCAGTGGTAAAACTAGGGTAGTCTGTCATAATGTTATGCTTTGGTGTACTAAGCTAAGCCGGAGGAAGCAATTTCTATTGGTTCTCAAAGAACGACTCATCTTCATCTCATGATTCATTTGAAGGTTGTCACTTCATTTAGGGTAATTTTATACCTATGAGTGTAACATCTGCAGGATATCTTCCTGTACCGGACTAATGTGAGGCATTATGGGTAGTGCGGAAGTCAGGGGGCTGGGAATAACTGTGTGTAAGAAATGCGACAAATGTGTGTAGTTCTTTAATTTTGCATGCAGACATATGAAAAACAAGATATGGTGAACAAACTAAAAGCATAACAATGAGATGCATGATGTGGCAGTGAACAGGGTCATATGATGTCACGACAGGGCAAGGAAGGAAAGTTTGAGTGGTGGAGCGATTATATTTCTCTGCTGGCCTGGAAATGCCTTGGTATTCCCCCGGGGGAGCTAGAGGAGCCGGCTGGGAGAGGGAGGTTTGGGCATCCCTGTTAGACTGCTGCCTTTGTGACCCGACTACAAATGGATGGATGGATGGAGGGATAGATGGGTTTTATGAGGATCCAAAAAGTAAATCCATTATTTAAATGCAAACTGTGAAAACTGAAATTAGCATGCTCACACTTTCATGAAGCAATTAATATATGCAATAAGTAAATATCTGCGTAAAAAAATAGGAAAACTTGCCCCAAATTGAAAAGGAGACAGTATGGAAACCCTCATTTTTCTTTTCAATAGCATGTTCAATTAATATTAAAGTATTCATAAAAAATCAAGGCTGGGAACACAGTGAAAGCACAGACTACTAGACTGTTGGATTCCTTAGACCCAGAGATGTTCACAATTTATTTTTTACAAGTCCAAGTCAAGTCTCAAGTCTCAAATGACTGAAATGAACATTCTCTCATCATCTGTGGCAACAAACCTTTGACCTTTTGATCTACATCCTGGAAAAAGGTTTAGACAACAGAATAGTTGCATTTCAAAAACATTACAGTAATTCTGACAGTGTCTCTGCACTAAGCACTAAGAAAATCCTTTGCAGTACTAATAGTGTTTAGCATGTATCTGGCAATCAGTTATTTCACAATGATACATAACTATGTTCCAAAGGACCATCTTGAGCCGATCAGGACCAGAGAAAACAGATTTTATTCCATTTAATTTGGTGAAGAAGTAGGAAAAAATCTTTGTTATTCTTTGCTCAAAATACTTCCCCCTGTCACCCTTGTTCCCAGTATATCGATCCTTTATGAATTTATTTTCCATCCATCACTCCTCTCGACTGATCGCTCTCAAATCTATTCCTATACAATTCCGATAGTCAGATATGGGTTGCACCATTTAAATGTATGTTTAATAACCACTTTCAAAATGGGAAAAAAAAAAATTTCTAAAGTATACCTCACAAGTGAATTAATATAGTTACAAAATATAGGGTAGAGATACAGGGATATAGGGTTCCTGTGAGGTAGTAAATGCATTTACCTTTGAGCTTGCACTTGCAACAAAAGATGTGTTATATTTCTGTTTATATACTGTATGGGTACTTTTCATGGTCAGTTTACTACATTTTGTGAAATAAAGCTATTAAGTTGTTTCCTTAGCGATTGCACTATTAGTAGGTTAAAAAGAACAGATAAGGCTCAGACAGCCATGCAAATGATTGTATAATTAACATCTGTTGTCTCCTCTGACTGTGGTTTACTCCTTGGCATGATGTCATGTCTCACTCCTGTCTTGTTTACGGTGTATAACAGTGGCCTACTATAAGAAATCCAGCTCTTCACTGGGGTTATAATGTTGAAAGAATACACACATGTTAGTGCAGATGCTTATAATAAAAGAACCTCAAAAACTAAATTGTGCTATAATAGACCTGTGACCCAAGTTAGATAAGCATAATGGAAAATGAATAAGCTAGAGAGGCATATATATTGCATGTAAACAAAATTTTTGAAGAGGAGAGTAGTATTCTGACAGCACAGCCTAAACGCTGAACTTTGAGACAGCTGAAAACAGATTTCAACCCTTTGAGCTTTGATTCATTCAATAACTTGTGTTGTGTCCACCTCCTGAACCGAGCTATAGAACATGTATGATGAAGTATCCACAGCTGGTTCAGCTAGTGTATTGACAACCACATCAGATCATTTTGGTAAGGTCAAAAGTGTCACACCCTGTCTTCCTGCCCCTCCTGTTTTCTCCAAACTGTGGCTCTAATGAGCTACACCTGTGCTGTGTTAGTCTTACCTCTCGTTCTGGCCCTCATGCTAACTCACCCTAGCTGCCTCTTGTCGTAACTCTTATAAATACCGTCCAGTCCTGTGCTCCCCAGTCCAGTCATTGAAGTCAAGGTGTCTGCCCTACCAGTTGCCTGAGCCTTCCCCTGGTAATTGTCCTCCCTGTTTTGGATCCCCTCTGATCCTTTTGCATTTGGTTTGTTTTTAATAAAACCTTGTTTTTCTTGCCCCAACTCCTGTTCCCGTGTCCTTCGTGCCAGGAATCATGACAAAAAGGACATTGTCCGTAGTTCATTTCAAATGAATCTGATTACCAAAAAGGCATTTGTACAGTATGACATAAACCTCAAATCAGGCCATATTAGACCAAGCCACATGTACTAATGATAGTCTGATCTGGATGAGTGGCTCTGTTTCGCATCTAGCTGCTTCTCAGCACCAGGAACCAGCCTCTTCACTGTCTGCTCGGATGGAGAAACAGGTAGGTCAGTCTATGGACATGTACGGAACACAAGCTAACCTGCTCCATTCCACTGTCCAAGATGGCGAATTCTTACAGATAGATTAGTTCTGGCTCCATGTCCTCAAGCAGCTGCCTCAGGATTATGGGATGTGTCTGGGCATCCTGCTTTGCCATTTTACGCTTTGCTGTCTCTTTTTTTCCCAAGTTTAAAGCAACCAGCAAGTTTTTCCTCTTATGTTTAGATTATTTTTTCTCTCTTGGGCAAATCGAGTTTTCTTTAAAAGTATTTTATGGATACCCCCCCCCAACCCCAAGCTTTTACATGCTGGGGATGAGACCGGCAATCCCACCCAATGGGATGACCAGATCCTATCAATAACCAGTGTGAATAATGGACCTCACAGATTTTTCTGATTGTTTTTATAAAATTGAATAGGGTATCAATATTAGCTTTGGTATTCCCTGGTAATGGGCACGATGGACTAGTCTTTCATAGTGCATTACCTTAAGGTATTACCCTCTTCTACCATAAGGTATTACCCTCTTTTTCTAATCTGGATACAAGATGAGGATTTAAGCTGTTACAACATAATATGGCAATGGGTAAAATTTAACAGAAATGAAATATAACAAAGGTACAACATATTAAAAAAAAGGTATAACATAAGTAAAAAAATTAATAAATATGTAAAGGAAAATTTGTAACGAACATAAAAACAATCCATTTAAATAATAAATAAGAGGACTGTGCAAAAACAAACTGTCACTACTGCTTACCCTGCAATGGCTGTTGTGCAAATGCACAAGAAGTATTGTACATTCATATGGCACTGGGTAAAAAAGAGGACCTGGAGAGCTCAGTTTTTGGGGAGATGAAACTGGAAGTGCTCCTCATCCAAACCCCCCACCCCCTACTGATGCAATGCTACATACACACACAGCTGGACTCTTTTCCTTAGCAGTTGGCTTTAAGAACCAAATCAAGTCCCCTGAGAGGACTTTGCTCCCTACTGTATGTAATGAATTCGCCAGGTAAAGCTCATATTTCCTGAAAACAAGCCGACACTGGCATCACTGGGATTTGGACCTTAAATTCTGGTGAAACCAGTGCCTTAGCCACTGTGTTAGTTTACTAATTTGCTGTCAATACACATCAAACATCCATCCTTTTGTCCCATTAGGGGTCATGTAGCCTTTTGGGCACAAGGCAGGGAACAACCCAGGATGGGGCACCAACCCATCGCAGGGCACACTCACACACCTATGGGCATTTTGAAACTCCAGTTAACATCAGCATGTTTGTGGACTTTGGTAGGATGGGGGAACTGGCGTACCCAGTGGGGACGACCACAACATGCAAACTCCACACAGGGAACCCAGGCAGACTTGAATCCTGGTCCTAGAGACTTGAACCTTTGTGCTAACCACTACACCACCCTCACATTAGACAATACTTAAAAAATGTTATCATTCACTCATACATTTGTTATCATTTCATTCTCTACTGCACTTTTTTTTGCCGAAAGCTACATTTATGTCTTTAAACAAAAATGAAACATAAACTTGTATATATTGACTGATCTTGTTAAAATGCCCATGGCTGATAAATAATGAAAAATCATTGAATTGATTATTTTTCTATACAGTTATATTTGGCCAGTACGCTTTAACTGCTGTGAAATGCAAATTGTGTGTTTATCTTATACAGTGAGACATGCTACTGCATGCTTTAGTTTTTGATAAATGCTGAGTGACTGAGTAATGATCATGAAATGAGTAGCAAGATATAAAAGAGTAAATGTGCCACAACAGCGGAACATCGCTAACGCTACAAATAATGTACTTCACCTATGCGATTTTGCTTGGCACCAGGAGCAGATAAAGAACTGTTATAGGGTGAATTTCATCATTTTGGATGCTTTGTTGACATCTGTGAGCTGCTGAATTAAAATCTTGATACAAACATGTCTTAGCCTCTTTAGTCCTTGTAGTGAAACAGCTTATATTGTGATAGATAAGAAGAATTTAACGAATAGAATGCCATCAGTCAGTTTTCAGCAAAACAAAACCAAAGGTCACGGAGACAGAGGACATTCTGTATCTCGTGGGGCTCTGTTCTTTTGCTTTTCATGCATAAACAACTCATTTACATATAAAGACTTCCTTCAAAGCAAGGGATTTGTAGGGTCGTGAGGGACAGCTAGCAAAGGAACAGATATAAATAAGTCGGTCAGCTGTCTAATCAGTACGTTCTCTGCCTATGGGGATTTTATAACCCAAGAAGATGACCTACCTCTTGTAGGCTAAAACACCTGACATCACAACTGACTATATAAATCAACCTATCCAGCTGGGTACTGCACTGATTATGATCCTCATAGGTAGTACAGCAAGATTAAATCTGAAAGCTCTATTATAAATCACCTATGTTTTGGATACTTGCTGTTTTTTGTTGTTATTTTTCAATCAATCAATTATTTTTGACTGGAATTGATGCATTAAATTAGTCTTTTGTTAATTTATTTTTTCATTTATGCATTCATTAGTTCATTTATTTACAGTATTTTAGTTTATTAATTTTGTTTATTGTTTAATACAAACACTCAGATTAAAAATTATTAACATTTACTAAAGTTGCACCTTTTCCCCTATGTACATATTTTATCAAAAAGTGAAAAATAACTACTTTTTTCAGTGATATAATAGCCAGTCTTTTAAAATAAATTAAAATGCATAATCGTTGCTCATAGCTACGATAAAGTAACCGTAACAACAAGGAGGATGGGTGAATAGATGCATGAATACACAGAACCAAGGAATAAACTAGTTCTACTGCATTTGGTAACTTTGATTTGATACGTTGTGCTTCATTTCATGGAATGAGCCGCTTGGAGCTTAGTTCTAAATCAGCTCAGTGCTTGTGAAAATGACTAAACTGAAAAACAATAACACACACGCACACACACATATATATATATATATATATATGTGTGTGTGTGTATATGTGTGTGCGTGTGGTATACACAAGTAAGTGAAGAAAAAAAAAAACTTGTGTGCAAAGTCCCACACCGGCAGCAATGAAGTAGTGCAGATAGACATAAAAATAAAAGATGAGATGGTGCATTTGGAACAGGAAGCATTCAGGAAGTAACAATATGTGCATTAATAAAAAGTGTGCAAACTGGAACAATAAATAAAATTAATAGAACAAACAGCGTGTGAATATGACTATGGGTGGTGAATATGGATTAAGTTCAACAGTCTGATAGTCTGTTGATAGAATATGTCCCAGAGCCTACTGGTTTGGGTCCTCATACTTCAGGATACACCTGGCTGAATCTGCCAGCTTTCCTCAGGCACTGCCTGATATGTATATCCCGATAGGCCATAAACTCACACTATACATACAGTATTCCAGGTATGTATCACATGAATCTTACCTGTTTTTTTATTTTAGTGTAAATAAAAACATCAAGCATCCATATGAAATTCATGATCGTCCATCCTGAGAAATAAAGGACAACCCAGCTTTGACTAAAAAACATCTTCTTCATATTCTTCAGGGATACTGAAAAGAATGCTTTTATTATGGATTTATTATGGATAATGGCTCAAAACAGGAAATAAGATAATTGCAGACCTGCAAGAAAATTTCCATTGTATTCAGTACATTTCTCATTTAGCTTGTCATGAGTAGCATCAGATCCTCACTCTAACTTTATCTAAATAGCATCTAAAGTGTTTTAAATTTGTTTTA
Source organism: Petrocephalus sullivani (assembly GCA_026780845.1). Lineage (NCBI taxonomy): Eukaryota > Metazoa > Chordata > Actinopteri > Osteoglossiformes > Mormyridae > Petrocephalus > Petrocephalus sullivani. Next base: position 23,933,309 of record JAODKM010000020.1, read on the forward strand.
AAAAAGTTACTAGCAACAGAACCATGATAGACATTCATCACTGATGTTATAATTATATTTCAGATTTCTAAATCGGTTTGTCAGCTCCAGGCACGTCTAAAAAATAATCTAGCATGTGGAGTTTTAACAGATTGCCATCCTAAATTATCAGTTGAAAATGAAATTGAAAATACTTTCAAATGATCTAGCAGTTGTAACTTTGGAGATGATTTTATTTCTTTTTTTCCCCATTAAATTACTACATTAAGCCTCCTGTCTTGGAAAAAATGTTGGATTGAATAATGCCACACCAGTGAGTGATATGGTCATTGTATCTTTGATTCTTTAACATATTTACATACGTAAATTCTATGCATTTCTATGTAATTTACGGCAGTATTGAGGCCGGAGATTACAATAATGAAAACTAACATTCAGCCTCATAGGCCAGATCCCGATTTTTTAAATATTTGTCTGACATCTCAGTGGAAAGTGCAGTCCCTTAGGTAAAGGGAGATTGTTGTGTTACAATTAATTACTTTCAGTCCTGTGGGAATCCTCTTTAGTACCCAGATTGCAAGTTCTGGGGGAAGCAGCTTTTAGACACAACTTTTCTCAAGACCTTAATATGCTTAGTCACTTAGTCAAATATTGCTAAACTTATATTAAACAAATCACTTTCATATATACTTCATAGATATTCAAATTCAGAACACAAGTATGAAAATAAGGGTATATTTACTCATATTGTTACAGCAACTTTTTAAATTGACAGAGCAGTTTCACAGTGCCCTTGGCAGAACTGACAGAGCCAAGAAACATAATTTTATCACTGTAATATTCTGTAGATGATAGTAAAGCAGCAACTCACAAATTAATGGACTCAGAATGCAGAAGATATTAATACATTAACAGATGTGTTGGTTACCAACCTACAATTAATTATGTAAGTAATATTGTTCATAGACTTAGTCTGTT
>JAODKM010000020.1:23946691-23960895 GCA_026780845.1 Petrocephalus sullivani
GCAATGCATCTGCAGTACAGACAGTGCAGCCATGGTACAGACAAAGCAGCCGCAGTACAGACAGCGCAGCCGCGGTACAGACAGCACAGCCATGGTATAGGCAAAGCAGCCGCAGTACAGGCAATGCAGCCGCGGTACAGACAAAGCAGCCGCGGTATAGGCAATGCAGCTGCAGTACAGACAGTGCAGCCATGGTACAGACAATGCAGCTGCAGTACAGACAGAGCAGCCGTGGTACAGACAAAGCAGCCATGGTATAGGCAAAGCAGCCGCAGTACAAACACCGCAGCTGTGGTACAGACAAAGCAGCCACGGTATAGGCAATGCAGCTGCAGTACAGACAGCGCAGCTGTGGTACAGACAAAGCAGCCGTGGTACAGACAAAGCAGTCACGGTATACGCAATGCAGCCGCAAAGTAACAGCTATAGTTGGAGTCCCCCGGTCAAACACAAACTCAAGCTTGCAGTTTCAATTTGGGGTGTCATATCTCAGGGAAGGGGTGGAACCTATGAATATCCTGCTAGTACCAGCTATTACCAACAGCGGCCTACGAGATTGATGCCTCCAACAAAAGATCCTCACTAAGAGGACCGGGAACAATAGTGGGGCGCAGGTAAAGTGGAACTGGGTGTGCACTCAGCGTCAGGCATCACCTTCTAAACCATAACATCCGCTGCCAGGGCCTATACAGAATGTGATATGATAATTAGCTGGTAATTACTCCCGAATTCACAAAATAGCACAATAATCATCTAAATATACCAGCCACGGATGTGACATCTATTCTGCTACAGCTGCATACAGCTCCTCCCCAGTTTCCAAAATTATACACATTTTTTCACCGTCACGTTTTGCCTGACAAATTTGGGAAGTCGCACACACACGTCTTAATGACTCTTGAAATCTTTAGATCCTGCAGCTAGTCAGGTGCACATTAATAAGTAATTACTCCATGGACACTGCGACAGAACTGTATTTCACTTTTTTAGATTGGTTCACTTCATTTTACATAGAAGGCTGCTTAGCATTTTGTGACGAAAACTCTTTTTTTTATGCTGGCATATGTCTCTAATTACATGCCCTCCTCTACACGTTCTCTGTTGTTTGTCTTAAGAAGTTGGATGTTTGTGCTGCCCCCTGAAATATGACCACAATGATTCACTTTAAACTTGAAGTGGGTCTATATCTTTGGAAAGTCAATGCATCGGAATTCTTTCTCCACAACTGAAAAGGAGAGCAGAGACTGCTAAACTGCAGAACTTCAGAATTTCATAAATATGCTCGTGCTACTCAGGCAGCCTAATATCAATTATGTACTGAAGTCTGGCCAGGTCTTTGCAAATTTCAGCTATGTCATGGGGGCTTCCATGTATCAGCAGTGGGATCAGTCTATAGCAGTGGGAAGCAAAAATCTGACAATTATACTTTCCATGCAAATAAAGATATTAATTCAAGGACTGGTTTTATTTGTTCAACTATTCAGTTTTACATGTTTATCTTTTGTTTATCATGCTTTCATTCAGAAATTTCTTTAGATGTTGGCGTTGATAATTATAGGGATACTGTAAGGCTTACAAATTTATTTACAAAATATCACTTGAATAATTTAATTTGAGATTATCAATATTCATATACCAAAACACTGCAAAATTTTTGTCATTTATATATTTAATAGGTACGCTTTTAACAAGAAAGAGATAATTACGATGTCAAAAATACCCGAAGCCAGTGGAAATAAAAGCATTTTTCTTCTTTTCTTCTCAAAGCAGTGTAACAAAATGGTGGGATTTGTTTTATGCTTTCAGTGAAACCAAAAGCCAGGATAAAAGACACCATAAGAATGTCCTACCTAAGCTCCCTCTATACTGGGTTCTTCCACAGTCACTGCACAGTCAGAATACTTGCATTACAAAATTTTACACCACCTGCAGTTAAATGTACTTTGGATTGTAACAAAACCTCTGCAAAATGTGTATCAATGGCGAATAATCTTCTTTAAATGAACGGAAAGGGATCCATTAAGTATTAAACCATGAATAATAAAACCAGTAACGCATAGAAAATAGTTCTGAGTTAAATGTTGTACATGTACTTTCCCATATATTACATGCCATATGTCTTTAATATAATAGTGAATAAAATTTGGACCCTTCTAAACAGCCATCTTATAAATTTCTACCCATGAATGGTGTACCCCAGCCCTGTACCCTATGTTGCACCTGGGGTGGATGAATAGATGGATTCATGTATTATTATTTTTATTATTATTCATTATTAAAGCCTCTCAGTTAGTAGTAAGCAAATATAATAAACATTATAAAACAGCAATAGACCATGCCACACCACTACATGTGTCCATATGATCTTCTGAATCAATCTAAACCATAATGATTATGCTTTTGAAAATATATATGAAATATTATAACAAATAAATGTATTCTTTATGGTGATCTTGATAGCATTTTTCTTCTACTCTACCTGTGAAACATAATATCCAGATCCTAAAAGATAAACTGTAAAAATGTTGCAAATGTATTGGTTCCATAAGAAAAGCCTACTGACAAGCAAATAACTTCCGCATAGAATTTTTTTTAATATAATTTATACGTGTCATTTTTTTTACTGACTCAGAACAGTTCTTTTAGGTAATGAAAAAGTAATGAGTTTTTGTTACAAAAAAACAATGTTTGCAATATTTTTACTGACTTTTTACTGACTGAATGCACCCCCAACCTCACAACCTCATACCATCCTTATCATACTCAGTCGCAAAAAGTTTTAATAGTTTTAAGGAAGAAAATCTAGCCGTATTTGTTAATGTGCTATTTTAAATAAGTTTTAAGGAAAAAAAAATTTAACTCACACGTCCCAACCTCTGTAATGGATTCTCTGACTGCTGTACCATATTCCTTCTAAAGAATAAGAAAACACTTAAACTCTTTTTAAATTAATGGGTTATTTTAAGGAACAAAAAAACTTTAGCAGTGTGTTAATAGTTTAATATTCTATTTTAAATTAGTATAAATAAATAGTAATTGTAATTGTAAATAGTATAAATAACCATTTAAAATTAGTATTAAAAAATTACCCAGCGAGTTTTAAGGAAGAATTTAAACACCTAAACAAGTTTAGTCAGAGTTAGCTTCAGCCTCCTGTAATGCCTGTTAGAAATGACAGGACACAGTTAGCAGGCAACAAAGTCATTTACCGCTTGCACAATCAAGCGGCTGTGTCCTTCACACAGACACACACACACACACACACACACACAACAGGAGCTCACATCCATCATTCTAAATGTTATACACTACATTGGCAATAGTATTGGGACGCCAATATTTTTACATGCAGATGAACTTTAATAACATTTCATTAGGTCATAACCCTAAAGCGTACACACAGTCTTAACGTACTCTGGGAGCATGAGTGGTGTAAAGCAAAAGCAGAAATTGCTGATGTCCAAATTTTCTTGGTGCATCGATTTCCATCAGGCTCCGTTTGGTAGCAGAACCAAAGCCATGTAATTGTATCGTAATGTGCATGGGGATGAGCGAATACATTACTATGACTTTCCAAGCCTTTAGTCAACAAGTTTAAGGAGTACCCAGTAGGACACCCCACATTTGTGTGCCGCAATTATTATAATATTAAGAACTGGTTTGGTTTGATCAAAACCAAGGTGCACCCCCAAGAGGCCTTTAGTGGCCTCTTTGTGTTTACACTGTGCAGAATCTGAGGCTGAGAGCCGGGGACACTGCAATCATTCAGATGGGCAGAGGGCACTCACGGGTGTTTGATGTAAACAGGCTGTTGAAAAGGGTTACAAAATTTGCCAAGATTTACAAAGTACGGCATTTCCCCAGCAGATCACGCACTCTTTTTGCAGACTATATTAACACACATTTAAAAGGGTTTACCACATTTAAAGGGGGCTTTGCGTTATCCCTCCTGGGCAAAGTGAGATGAGGATAAAGAATGATATATCCAGACTTACTCTGAGAAGGATTTGAGCCCAGAAAATATCAGGGTGAACAAAGTCAAGCGGCAAATTTCCAAGATGTACTTGAACAGCCTTTGGGGAAAGTTTGGGCAGTGGACGAATCAGGCAAAGACAGTGCTTATTAAAGATCTGAAGTGTTTCTCCTGTATATTTTTTCAAAATATCTCACAGATCTCTCACAGATAATGTAGCATTGGTTCATTGGAGGTGCAGAAAGAAGTACCCTGTGACAATGCGACATGTCAATGTGTTTATTGCGGCTTTGACATTCTGTTAAAAGCCCATGTCTTATACAAAAACAAATTATCATACCTCTAAGGCAGCAACAGGCCTAATAACTAAATCATTCACAATTGCAACTGTTGAAATATGTCATTGTTAAAATCCTTTTAGTGACTAATTTGGTGAGAGCTGAAACATTACAAAAACCTAGAAATTCTGTACCTTTCAGGATCGTAACCGGCCACCCCTGCTCTTAAGATAAAGATGTACTCATTACTTGTTGGAAGTCAGCACAGACCTTACCAGAGTGTGGCGAAGGGTTTTCAAAGCATCCAACAAACTGAATACTTTATCACGAAAGTCTGAAAAACAGTACTTTTTCAGTTACCATCTCAGTGGTAGGAAATTCAGCAAAGCCCTTTCTTTTAGGGACCAGTCTCTGCAGATTGTTAGCATGTGGTGCTTAAATATTCAGTCTATGCCAAGTTGTCCCACTCAGTGCCCCCTCCCCTCCCTAATGCCTGTTGGTTCCATTAAGCAGACGATTGCTTCAACCAGCAAGTATGTTCACATATCTATTAAATATCCCCTGTGAATATTATCACCTTGTGTGCCAGAGGAAATGTTGCTGAACCACCTTTTCTAATAAAATGAGATTTATGCAACATGTAAAACAGCAAATGGAAGAACATCAAATGAATCATAGTTTCTTTATTATGTTTTTAGACACTGTATGGTTAAATAACTAATCTGGATAAATTAATCCAGCTTTGAAGTATCAAGGCTTAGAAATTTAAATTGCAAATTTTAACAACTTCCTCTTTGTTTTGATCAGAATAAATGACCATAACCAAAATAACATATTTCAATTAACATTTGCAGTGATAATTGCAGTGTAGTTGACTTGACATGTTTGTATATTGGAGGACACATTAAGAAACAAATGAGGTTGCTTGCTTTGCCCAAACCAGTTCATTGCATTCACATTGTTAGCAAATTTTTGTCCAAATGGCAGAGTTTTATTTCATAATTTTGTTTTTTTTCTTCTTTTTTTCAAACTGCATTGTTCATAAGCAGGTTGGCTGTTCAGCCAGGCATTCTTACCAAAAATAAATCAAGATAATTATTCTGGGTGGTTTTTTTTCAGCGTGATGGGGTTATCTGCCTTGGTGTGCCGTGACCCTGCCTCCATATTAACAGGTAGGTAGCTATCTCGTGGTATGGCAGTAGAGTAATTGGCTTTTTGTTTGTCACCATAAGCTAGCGTGTAGTATTTGATCCATATTAACAGGTAGGTAGCTATCTCGTGGTATGGCAGTAGAGTAACTGGCTTTTTGTTTGCCACCATAAGCTAGCGTGTAGTATTTGATTTTATTGTAAACTCTTGTCAGCCTATGTTTCTGATACAGTTATGCCTGAACACCAAATAAATGCAAGTTGGGAGTGTGTCCGCAATGAAAGCTGTAAATTTACCCCACAACAGGATTGGACACAGCATCTCTCTGTCACTGGGGAATGGGTTAGAGGAGAGCTTCTGCAATTGCTTTAATTTACCCTACATCTTCTGCAATGAAGGGCATTTTAGCTGAAGTTCCACATAATCAGGAGCAATAAGTGCCAGGAGACCTTCTGCTAAAAGTAGAGGCAACAGAAGCCTGGTTGGGAAAAAGATGCTGCTGAATTCTCCTCAGTCTGCAAAAACCCTTTCAAATAATCAGCCTCTCCAAAGATGCCTGGGCATGGATGACCCTTGTGACTGTATACAGCTAAAGGGAAAGAAGCACTAAAATGTGATAAGGCATGAACCAGATACGAGCACATCAAGTCGAATCAAATTACAGAGTCAGTGAGGGAATTCACGGCCTGACTTGCATATTAATGAGGGCCTATTCGCTTATAGTGCCTATCCACAAACTGTTTCCTGAGAGAGAGAAAGAGTGAGAGAGGGAGGGAGAGAGAAAGAAAGATATTCTTGAGCTTCCGCAGATCGGAAGCACGCGATAATAAAACGTTACAATAGCGCTTCTTAGCACAGCGCTGCGTTTGCCGATTGCCGTGCAGCTACTATATAGCACCCGGACAAATCTGCCAGCAAAGTACCCAGTGTATGTAGAAAAATAATCTTTCGTGTGTTCAGAAGCCAAGAAAAGACTGTGCAGGGTTAGGGAGGCAGCGGATAAACGTGGCAGATAAACTTTGCATGATGACTATTGTTGCTCTCAGAATACTACTGTGGGCCAGCAGTGATTATACTTGCGAAGCATGTATATTTTTTAACATTTTAAAAGTTTTTATAAAAACTAATATTAAGACATTTGATTTATAGTAGCATCCATACGACTTGAATTGCTTCGAATTTCCTCAATCAGTGAGAAAAAAAAGAAAATTTGTCTTATTGGAAATGAATAAATCTAGATATCTATGTGGTTATGTCATTTTATTTTATCAAAAGAGATGTATCTCTTAAGGAACCTTTGGTATCTGTATCTCTCTTTCTCTCTGTCATTTGATTGTGCACATATTGAGAGGGCAATTTATTTAATTTAGTCCAATGGCAAATAAATAATCATTTTAGTGGATTTATTAATTGATTTCAAAGAAACAAAACTGAGAGAAACAAAAAACACATTTTTTTGTGACTAGGCACTGCAGGAGTCACTTAAAAACGTTTTATTTCATCCAGCAGAGACATACCCTGGACACACTTAAAAGGAGACATAAACAATGCAGATCCTATAATGGCAATGTCAGTCATGGAGAGTGTAAGGAATACCAAGCAGAAATGTACATCCTACATACTGTGGTGTGGTGGGGCGGGGGGGGGGGGTCTCAAAATTCAGAGCCACACTGCCCTCCTCTGGTCACAGCACTGAATGACGCAGCTGCCATCCACCTCAGTACTTCTTCTTTAGTTACTTACAGAAAAACTAAATTTCTTAGAACTGTGTTATTGTCAGAATGGCGGAGGAAGAAACATACATCATAAAACATCCAAAGCTACTTTTGCACAGCGTAACTTCTCAAGAGGTCATTTTTTTCTTGTGTCGTGAGATCATAAAAAACACCAGACATCAGACATACTGATCAAAACACCTGAGGTCAAAGCAGTATGTCTGATGTTGGATAAGTGGGAATAACAGAATATAGCCAGACTATACATAAACAAAAGCATGTCTCGCTGCCTATTTAATGTCCGTAGGGCACAGCAGAAATGAATAAGGAAGCAACAGCCTCTTTGAGGTCAAGAGCATTTCCCATCAAGCACTTCCTGCCCTTCCACTTTATCTGCAGAGGATGAAAAGGAGGCCTTTGGCCTCTGATTGAATGATGGGGAACAAATGCTTATAAACCTCATCTAATGCAACTTAAATTCCCTGCATACATAGAATCTGCCCAAATAGGTCTGAACTTTGCCATTGGTCAGGACAACCAAGCATTTTGTCACAAAACTTCATTTTCTCCTTGTTTCATTTTGGCAAACAATTTAAATACTAGCCTTTTGCATTATTAGCAATTCAAACGATAAAAAAACACATTTTTAAAGAATATATTTTGTTAAATTTAGAAGATAACTGGGGTGATAAATTTGCTTTGACTAAATTCACAATCAGGTTACAGAGAGAGAAGGTCAGAGAATAACCTTATGCATTATCTTATGCCTAAATATACACTTCAGTGTAATAACACATGGACATGGATTTTTCTTTTCCTGGAGAAAGTCTTAACTTCTGTCTAAGGGATCTTAGTACAAGACAAACACCTTTGCTGATTAAACCTTGATTAAAATTTTAATTTCAATTAGATTGAAATTTTCAATTTAATTACATTGGTTAGTCCTGGGAGGGATTTGTCAAGAAGGACTTTGCCATAAGCCCTCGCAAAGGTGATATGAACACCATCAGTGAACTAGGAAATGTTAATCAGTGGAATCATGCTCTGAAGATGTAGGCGTGAAATGATGGACACTGTGAACGGTCCATTAATGTCTCACAAGCATGCATTGTCCAGACCATGGATGATTTCTTGCTCAGGAAGAGAAACCACACCATAAACTTCCTAAAGCAAAGGAATAACCAGACTTATTGAATGACCAGGCTGATGTTTTCACTGGAGATAATGAGGTACCGTCTTGGTCTTTCATTTCCAGGCTTATAAATCTCATTGGGAGTGGAGTACTATAGATTAATTCCCCTACTGTTTTTAATTGCAATATGACATTGTCACTGTGCCATGGTATTAGCAGATGGAGCTGAATTAGATTTAGCTTCCTAAAAGTGCCTACAAATATATTCCCAATGTGAAATTTTAGATATGTAGTGCTAAAAGTGAATATTAAGCACACAGCCCGTGACACGATAAAACCAGCTCATAATATTTATATATTATATAATGACTAATCATTGTCAAAGACAATACATTATTTTGATAAAATAATCTTGTAATACCGATAAAGATCTAGAGTCATCTTTGTTTTTGAAGGTACATATTTTTAAACGTCCAGTTTTTACTTTGTGTTGCACGGAGTTGGGGTATTAATTTGTTTATATTATAAGAAAAGAACAGAAAAAAGCAGGGTACCTGGTCTCCTTGAATAGTGCAAGTGTGGATATTCTTTTTTTGCCCCATGTATTGCTGAATCAAAAGTAGTCTTCGCTAACAAATGTTGCCATTTTTTTGCTCATTGTGAGATTAAGATTAAAGCTAAAACAATTAAGAGCTTTATTGCAAAGTGGTACTTTAGTAGACTGCTCTGTCTTTACTCCGGAGCTGAGTACTCTTTACTCTTTACTTTAATGATTGGTTTACTGAGCTCAAAGATAGCAGGCCTCAAAATACAGTGACAACACAGATATGGTTTTGAATATCTTTGCTGAGAAACGTTGCAGTTTTTTATTATTAAGAACATGAGGAGTAGTTTGCAAGTGTTGCTAGGTGTTGTTAGCTCTGCTTGATTTATGTCAACTTTTACGAAATTTAATTCAAAAAAAGATATCTGTATTATTATATTATAGGCAGAAGATTAACTTGGTAGATTTTACATAACCTGATTTGTACAATACTGGTATAATTGAAAATGTATAAAACATTAGGTAAACATGAAACATGGAATTAAAATATGAATCATTATTTCCATTGCCAGGAGTAGTTTCACTCTGACCTTCATTAACCTTCGGATGCCATAATAAGTGGTGAAATACACATCTGCATTTTAATAAATGTCTTTTTAAATTCTAAATAGAAAACTTCACAAATGACACTATTTGTATAAATATGGCACGTGTGTGCTGTCTCAATTTACAAAGTATTTTGCCTCTTTGATCTTTTGTATTTTATATATGCAAATATTTTGAATTTGTCAATGGATTAAAAAATAATTAAAGAAAAATCTGTTCTGACATAAAATGCAAGTATTATACTACACATTACAAATATTTACTGATATAACAACTGCAGATACACAGTAGCAGATGCAAGAATAGTAGCAGTGAGGACCAGTTTTTCTGCCTGTTATCTTCTGGATTCCTGCACATTGTACTTTCTCAAGGCAATTGCAAGATCTATGCAATTATACTATTTACTGGGCAGATAGCATCTAAAGGTATTTTAATAGCAAGGTTTTCAACAGCCTGTCAGGTAGTAATAGTATTGACTTTTGCAGTGGGTGTATGTGCTGTAGATCAGCCTGTTGAATAGCCTATCCACTTCATCGCCAAGTCTGTCTGATCAATAATGTCAGACAGTAGGAGGATACATGCCACAGTTATAATGCACTTCAAGTTCCTCTGCAATTATGGTATATTTATCCTGCATATCTTAGGTAAAATTATTGAAAATACACTCAGCTGTTAGCAGAGTTAACTAGCATTCTGTAAATAGCTGGGTATATAATATCTTCACTCTTTACCTGCACTCCTGTTTGTTTTTTGTCTTAGGTGGATGAAATAGTTTATTCTGTCAAAACTAAAATTTAAGAAAAAAAAATTTGGTATAATCCTACTTACAGTTTGTCAAACAAGCAGAAAAAAGCATTAATTTGCATTTACATGTTGTAAATGACGGACATTGACAAGTTAAACAAAAAATGTTAATTGACCCCATCTGCCTCTTGTTAATACCCTTATGCACGCCTGCCAGTCCTGTGCCCCCCAGTTCAGTCATTGTGTCTGCCCTATATGTTACCTGCTCCTTGCCCTGTTAGCCGTTTCCCTTTTTCTGATCCCTCGTGATCCTTTTGCTTTTGGTTTATTCCCCAGTAAAACCCTGTTTTGTTTACCTCAGCACCTTCTCCTGTGTCCTTCTTTCCGTGGCTCGTGACACTTTCACGTCTGTCACATGTGCTCAGAGTGAACCTGCTCTCATCTGTGAAAAGCACAGGGCGGCAGTGGCGGACCTGCCATTCCTGGTATTCTATTGCAAATGCAAGTAAAGCTCCATGGTGCCGGGCAGTGAGCACAGGGCCCACTAGAGGATATTAGGCCCTCAGGGCACCCTCATGAAGCCTGTTTCTGATTGTTAGGTCATTCTGTTTCTGATTGTTAGACATCCACACCAGTGGCCTGCTGGAGGTCGTTTTGTAGGGCTCTGGCAGTGCTCAGTCTGTTCCTCCTTGCCCAAAGTAGCAGGTACCGGTCCTGATGATGGGTTAAGGACCTTCTACGGCTCTGTCCAGCTCACCTAGGGTAGCTGCCTGTCTCCTGGAATCTCTCCCATGCCCCTGAGACTGTGCTGGGAGACAGAGCAAACCTTCTAGCAATGGCACATATTGATGTGCCCTACTGGAGGAGTTTAATTACCTGTGCAACCTGTGTAGGGTCCAGGTATCGCCTCATGCTACCAGAAGTGACACTGGCCGTAGCGAAATACAAAACTAATGATAAAACAGTCAGGGGTAGCTTTCCCGAAAGCTTCATAGCACTAAGTAGTTTGTTATCTTGTACTTAAGATTGATCGTCAATTAGCACTTGTTTCCTGAAACCTTTCATAGCTAGAGTAGTTTGTTATCTCATTCGTAGATTTATGAGTGCTTGGACCCCTTCATTATTTTCTACATCGTTCATTGTTTGAGCCTTTGCCTGTTGTCCTGTCACAGAGACACATAGATCAGACGTAACAGATGGCAAAAAAACACACGTACGGCCTTTGGTGGACAACGGAGCGATAATTACAATAACAACAGCAGTAAAAAAATGAATAATTATGGATATTATTAATATTATGACCATCAATGTTGCAATTAAAATCTACAATTGTAGGTTTCACTGTAAGGTGGATATTGATATACCGGGACAATATTTGAAATGGTATGCAAAATTTAATTGTAAAAGTATGAACCTACCCCTCCATAAACATGACAACAGAAAAGTGTTACTTTTTTTTTCCATCATTGCTGGTGACTTCAACCACGCTAACCTGAAGTCAGTTCTCCCAAGGTTTTCCAGCATGTGAATTTCACTACCAGAGGGGGAAATTGCCTGGACATTGTTTACACTAACGTTCGTGAGGCCTACAAGGCCTTCCTCTGCCCCCACCACGGCTACTCGGACCATATCAGTGTGTTCATGGTTCCTGTGTACAATTCTCTGCTGAAACACTCCAAACTGGCCAAAAAAAACATCAGAGTGTGGCCGGCTGGTGCTGTCTCGGCCCTCCAAGACAGCTTTGAATCGACCGACTGGGACATTTTTAGGGAGGCTGAAATGAATGGTGACTCCATAAACCTGGAGGAGGACACCAACTCTGTGACTGGTTACATTTCTAAGTGCATAGAGGATGTTACTGTCTCTAAGAAAATCACCACAAGACCCAACCAGAAGCCCTGCATGAGAAGAGAAGGACACACGCTGCTCAACACCAGAAACGCAGCCTTCAGATCTGGAGACAAGACAGCTCTCAGGGGAGCCAACCTGCCTCGTGCAGTGAGGAGAGCCAAGCGGGCCTACATGCAGCAGATCAATGAACATTTCTACAACACCAGAGACACACGCTGCATGTGGCAGGGCATTCAAGCCCTCACAGACTACAAGCCCATCCCACACGGCAGTGACAATGATGCCACTCTACCAGACCAGCTCAATGATTTCTTTGCACGGTTTGAGAAACAGAACAAGGAGCCAGCTAGGAAAACGACACCTCCCTCCTACGACCTAGTTCTCTGTCTCTCCACAGCTGATGTGAGGAGGTCTCTATCTAGAGTCAATCCACACAAGGCCACTGGGCCAGATAACTGGTGCTCAGAGAATGTGCCGACCAAGTGGCTGATGTCCTCACGGACATCTTCAACACGTCCTTGAGCCAGTCGTCTGTCCCAGCAAGTTTTAAATTCACCACCATAATCCCAGTGCCAAAAAAATCATCAGTGACGTGCCTGAATGACTACCGACCGATCGCACTGACCCCAATCATCATGAAGTGCTTCAAAAGGCTGGTCATGGCACACATAAAGACAAGTCTCCCTGCCTCTCTAGACCCCCTTCAATTCGCATACTGCTCAAACAGGTCCATCGATGACGCTATTTCAACTGCCTTCCACTTCTCTCTGACACATCTGGACAAAAGGAACACCTATGTCAGGATGCTGTTCATAGACTTCAGCTCCGCCTTCAACACAATCATCCCTCAAAAGCTGATCATGAAGCTGAGTGGGTTAGGCATGAACACCAGTCTCTGTAACTGGATATTGGATTTCCTCACAGAGAGGCCGCAGTCAATTCGGATGGGATGCAACACCTCTAACACCATCACAGGCAGGCAGGTGGTGTAGTGGTTAAGGACGCAACCGTGTAGTCGAAAGATTGCCGGTTCGAGTCCCCGACCTGCAAGTACTGCTGTGGTACCCTGAGCAAGGTACAGTCCCCAAGCACTGCTCACCTATCTGCCCCCTACTCTGTTAAATGCAGAGGACACATTTTGTTGTTGCGTGCTGTGGTGTGTCAACAATGACGATTAATCACCTTCACACTGAGTACAGGAGCTCCGCAGGGCTGTGTACTCAGTCCTTTGCTCTTCACCCTGCTGACTCATGACTGCACAGCCGCACACAACACTAACCACACCATCAAGTTTGTGGATGATACGACTGTGCTGGGACTGATAAGCAGGAATGATGAGTCTGCTTACAGAGAGCAGGGGGAACAGCTGACCAAATGGTACATGCACAACAATCTGTCCCTTAGCGTCGACAGGACAAAAGAGGTGATTGTTGACTTCAGGAAGATACATTCTCCGATCGCAAGCGAATGCAGAGGACAGTTAGAACAGCCGAGAACATCATCGGGGTGCCTCTCCCATCACTACAAGACACGTTCACCACAAGGACTGTTGGAAAAGCCTGCAGCATTGTGCAGAACCCCTCACACCCCTCACATGAACTGTTTACCCTGCTGCCATCCAGGAGGAGATACTGCAGCATCACAGCCAGATCGGCTAGGCTGCATGACAGTTTTTATTCCCAGGCTGTCAGGCTTCTCAACACCACGCTGCCCCCCAGGGTCCTTAAATCTACCTCAACCTTCTCTCAACCCACCTGACTGCACACAAATATCATACTGTATTTATACTGCATTTGCACGAAAATATCATACTGCATTATACTGTACTTGTATTTATTGTATTCATATTGCATATTGCATATATCGCACACAGATATCATTCTGTATCTATTCTGTATTTGAACACAAAATCACATTGCACCAAACCAGTCTTACTTTGCACTGTGCTTCCGCACCAGAAAGCGGTTAGCGCTCACTGCCACCTTACTTAAAGTACTTCTCAGCTCCTTTGCACTCTCCTTTGTCTTGCACTGTTCTCTGTCCACTTAGTTGGAATTGTCTTACCTCTCGACTACTGTGTCAGTTGCATTACTTTTTTTCTCTCTCTTCTTTTGTACGTTTGATTCAGCATGTGTATATATACACTGAACAAAAATATAAACGCAACACTCTTGTTTTTGCTCCCATTTTTCATGATCTGAACTCAAACATC
>JAODKM010000020.1:23976055-23995493 GCA_026780845.1 Petrocephalus sullivani
TTTGGAATTGTGTTATAGCTTTGGAATTGTGTTATAGCTTTGGAATTGTGTTATAGCTTTGGAATTGTGTTATAGCTTTGGAATTGTGTTGTATAGCTTTGTCTCTGTGCTACATGCATTACTAACTGGGCATTTATTGAAATGTGCAATTTGCCTAACTCACTACATTGTTTTGGAAAAGAAAAACTGCTCAATAAATAAATGCAAATGTTTTAATTAATTAAATAAATACATAATAATAATGCTTTTATGAACATGCTCATTATTTTTGGCTCAATATATTTCCAAAGAGAAGCTCTAAATACTTGTAACTCTGTTTGGGTAAATGCTCATTGAAATAAGGTGAAGTAATAGTTTGAATAATTCAGCACAATTTTAACTGTACTCATGCAAAGCATTTCTCTCCACTCGATGGTGATATATTTGATGATAGCAAAGATGATTAGAGGATTTGGGAAAGAAACTAAGATACTTTTCATTACAGATAACATAATCAATACATACCCACTCCTCAGCCTTAACTTTAATGCTTTTCTTTTTCAATTTTGACAAAAGAAGATTATTAAATGACTTATGCTTGTCATCAAACTTACACATCCATCAGATGCAGTGAAAAGTAATGGTAGCTGTAGGGATGCAGTAAAGAAACAGCTCTCGATTTAAAAAGTAACCATATTTAAATTCTCGTTTCAGCAGACTGAAAGCACTAGTGCTGGCCCAAAGCATCTGTGTGATTAAGTATGTCATTACTAAGCAGTGATCAGTCAAGGCAATTTGATCATTGCAGAATGTGGTCCTGCTCTGATGTCAAGGCCAGTTGTGTGCTTTTATATTTTAAATTTGATGTTATATGTGCGTGCATATCTACAGGTTTTGCTATGCTTGTGAGGTCAAATTTTCAGTCCTCACTACTTCAGACTTCATCTTATAAAATCTGTGAATGCAATCAAAAAATTAACAATTCCAAAATTCTTATGTTTTGTTTGTTTACTTATGGTTAAGGTTAGGGCCGGATAGGGGTTAAAGGTGTCATGATTGGGATTAGGGTTGTTCCTATAGAAATGAATGGACTTAGCAATACAATTGTGCATGTGTGTACGGCATAATCACTGGAGCTAAACACAATTAAACATTGTTTGTAACACTAAGTGCAGAAGATTGCAGGATATCAATTTGGAATTCTGCACAAATATGCATTATAATGCAAATTAGGTATAATGCCTTGTCTGTGTTATAAAGGCCACTCAAAGTAAAGAAGCAAAATCTTTAATTAGTGAAATAATTATTGATAAAACACAGTCTTTGACTCGTGCACTGAAAGTAATTGATGTCTTGATTTCAATTTTATTTATTTTTAGGGGCCAAGCATCATAGGTGCTGGGCAGGTACTATTTTCGTTAGAATTTTTCACTATTATTATTATTAGGGGCCAAGCACCATATGTTAACATATTGTGTGTTTTAGGGCTGAACGATATCAGGAAAAGTTCACATTGCGATATTTGATGTTTTTGCGATATTTAGGAGTTGAAAATTAACTATGTAACCAAATAGAACTTACCTACCAACAGAGTCTGTCAAATAAGTTGCTTGTTTTGCCATGAGTTGTACCACAAGATGCAAAGCAGTGCTGGCATATCACTTGCTTTTGCTCAATATCATCTCTATAGAATACAAAGTATTTCCATAGGGCAGAAGACAAATGTCTTTTCGGTGTTACGGAAAACTTCGTTTTGTGTGTGAGGAGTTCTCATGTGCAACCATGCTTTACAATGGATCCTCCAGCCTTCCGTTGTCAAAAAATATGCAACTTATGACAACCGGCGTGCCTAAACTGACCATATGCATGACACAATATGCACCCTGCATACTCGGTTGGTTCCGGCTTCATGTTAATTGTATAATATTTATTGTCTTATATTACATTAAATATAAACAATTATTCAATGAATCATCAGATTAATCTATAGATTACTCAATTATTGATAGAATCGATAGTTACAGCCTTACTCTAAATGATGCTCTCACTTCCAATTCATCAGCTATCAATAGCTAAAACTGTAGGCTTTCAACCCGGTCTCATGACTTTTCATGCAGCCATCAGCATAAAAATCTATTCCAACGTGCTGCGATCACGCTTTAGGCTTTTTTTACGTGCTAGGACAACACTTCACTACCCTATGTATTTTAATGCGCAGTGCGTAACACCGCCACTATGAGCGCTAACTGGTGACTGAGGGAGGTGATATGAAAACACTGTAGACAATGTCCGTTGCGACCGTGCAAAACAGCACCTGGTTTTTACTTCTGTTGCATGAATGACTGAATCTGTGCAACCTTGTAAAAATATACTACACGTTTCCCACTAAAAGTGAAATAATAATGTGTTGATTGCTTATCGTTTTTGTTTGCTAAGCAGTTGAAAGGTAGTGAGACGGGGGAAAAGCATACAGTACAACCCCCAGAATGCTATAGTGTTTTTCGTGATCTGATAACGCTGCGACGATGTGCGATACGACCGTGAAAAACAGCGCCTGGTTTTTACTTCTGTTGCATGAATGACTAAATCTATGCAATCTTGTGAAAATATACTACACGTTTCCCACTAAAAGTAAAATAATAATGTGTTGATTGCTTATTGTTTTTGTTTGCTAAGCGGTTGAAAGCGGCTGAAATGTAGTGAGACGACCGTGCAAAACAGCGCCTGGTTTTTACTTCTGTTGCATGAATGACTGAAGGAGGCATAATTTTAACAGACATGTATGACGGGACTTTAAGCCACGGACACCTAGCATCGGGAAAACTTTGAACCGTCCTCCTACATGACTCCCCCGCGAAGTTATCCGCTAATTGATTCTAATATTAAATTCATCACTGGTCCAAATTTTTTCTTGAAAAACGTGCTTGCCCAATATGAAGGAGGCATAATTTTAATGGACATGTATGAAACTTGGCACACTTTATCAGGCATAGGTCTAGTTTTTCCCTGCCAAATTTCAGATCTCTAGCTCGTACGGCTCAGCCGTGATGCCCCCTCATGTCTGGCATCGCACATTGTTGCAGCATCACGAAAAACACCATAGCATTCTGGGGGTTGTATGCTTTTCCCCCGTCTCACTACCTTTCAACCGCTTTGCAAACAAAAACGATAAGGAATCAAAACATTATTATTTCATTTTTAGTGGGAAATGTGTAGTATATTCTAACACGATTACATAGATTCAGTCATTCATGCAACAGAAGTAAAAACCAGGCACTGTTTTATACGGTCGCATCGCACATCGTTGCAGCGTTACCTGATCACGAAAAACACCATAGCATTCTGGGGGTTGTATGCTTTTCCCCATCTCACTACCTTTCAAACGCTTTGCAAACGAAAACGATAAGGAATCAACACATTATTATTTCACTTGCATGAATCATATGCTGCATTTTTTAACCCTCGGGATGGTGGTCTCCCAATGGGCACAAAGCATGCCCCCAAAGCAAACCAAGAGCACCATCTAGTGGGGTCAAAAGATACAGCAAATGGTTCATGAGGCAATATTTTGTCTATCACCACTCCTTAGGGTTCTTAATGACCTTATCTTGACATCTTACATTGGGGCTATCAGTATTCTTCTTCTTTTCGATATAAGCTCTGATTTTGACATCATTTCTCACAGTTCACTTGTGGGCATCTTTCATCTATTGGCATTAATGGTACTGTACTGTACTGGTCTATAACAGACACCAGGCATTAATAAATACAAATCACACACTGCATCTCTTACAAAACTTAATTCTGATGAAACTGGTTTGCTAATTAACCAACCAAATGCCCTGTGATATATCTTTTAACATGAACGCTGTTCTGGGTAATACTTCTAAATCTGTCCACAACCTTTGTGTTTGTATATGATTCGAAAGTTATATTTGCCACATTACAGTCACATTAGGTCACTCACAAAGTCTGCCTTTTTTATCTTTGCAATATTGCCATGCTTGCGCCTGTAGGCTCCAGGATAGGCTCCTGATCCACCGTGACCCTGAATAGGATAAGCAGTTACAGAAAAAGGATGAATATTGGCATGCTAAGCACCACAGATGCTGAAAATCTCATGCATGCCCCAATGTCCTCTAGTCTCGATGGCTGTCATTCTCTATTTGCTGATGTTCCTGCTGTTACAAACTTTAAATTATGATACCTACAAAATTTATTAGCTAACAGTTCTAACAGTAAAATATCTTCACATATCACTCCCTTCCTCTATGAACTTCACTGGCTGTGTGTTGCTTTCTGTATGCAGTACAGTATTCTGAGGGACTTTTAAGGCCATACATGATCTTTCTCCCGAGCATATTGCAGATATTCTCCTCCCTTATACTTCAGCCCATTCCCTCAGATCTGCAGGTACTGGTCTCCTAATGGTACCCCACCTGCTTGTCTTCTATGGGTGGCAGGGCCTTCAGTGTTTTACCTCCAAAACATTGGAACTCACTCCCAGAAAGCCTCAGAGACCTGTCCTCAATCTTTCTTTTTAGGGAGAATTTAAAAACATATTTCTTTACTCAGAGTTCCTAATTGATGCCAGCGTTGTGCAGTATTTCTTTAGTATCTCCCGCAGGGGAAAAGCATGAACCAAAATGCAACTTTGCAGACAAAACCCCTGTTAGGGGCAATTATTCAGCAGGTTGGGACAAGGAACAGGCCCGTGAACATTAACATTAAGAGATTTGACGACTGCAGTACTAAGAAGCATTTAAATACAAAGGAGACAAGTAGTAAACAGGAGGCAGTTGAATGTAATCAAAATGAGGGGCAGGAACCAGAGGTAAGGCGAACCAACACTGGGCGTGGCTTGTTACGGCCAGGCCAGGGAAGAAACAGAAGAAACAGAAGGGACTAGGTATACACGCTAGGCTTGACGGGTAATATGTGACAGCATTATTCCTGCTTGCAACTAGATTTGTTTATTTTATTTTTAAGTGGCGTCCATGTCAGATTTGATTATTTGCTTGTTTGTTTGTTGTGTGCGTAACCATAATTTCAGCTAGTTCAGCTAGATCTAGTTTAATTTTCTAGGCTTTGTTTTAAAATACATCATTGTTCAGGATGGAGAGGGAAGGTACAGAGTTGGTCTCAAAATTTTAAAGCATGTTTAAAGAAACATGCTTTAAACATGCTTTAAACATTACAGCAGCCAACCCAAATCATGTCAATAAGGACAAGCATTTTAGGGAACTTTATTTTCTGAATATAGTTTTATTAATCCCTTTTAACAAAGGTTCTCTTAGGTACATTCTTTCTTTATGATCTTGGCATTAAAATGAGGTGTCAAACTCTATTATGCATGTTATCACTGGCTGATAATGTTCCTGACAGTGATCCTTGGCCCTCTTTAGAACAAACTACAGCTTTTTGCAGGACTTATTCATGTGACCCAGTTGCATTCATAGTGTTATTCATACATTCAAATGGATTCAGAGACTGAGCAGCAATTACCAGCCATCTACTTTAATGTAATCATGACCGTGCCAAAGTGCTCAGCATATCCAGGCAAAGGTGTGGAATGAGAAATAGAAAGGGAAAATTAAAGGTTAGTGAATGTTGATCCAGTTTTCAGAATCTTTTTCCATGTATATGATTTTCTTCTCCACCTACATAATTGTAAGGCGATATTCAATTTGTGTACATTTTTATAATGGTAAATTTTTATCTAATTAGAATATATGTTGTGTACTGATGTAATTTTTTCCTGTGTTATAGGGTGAAATGAAGTAATTCTGTATTTACATATGGCGACAATTTAAGCACACAGGGAAAAAATGTTCCTGTGCAGGTTTCATCCTGCTCATTATTAGACAGACAAACAGACAGTTGTATATGCATACTACACCATGCATACCACTTTTACCCCTGTACCACACCATGTGTGCCCCTGTACAGATATAGATGTGCATTTTTGTACAATTTGCAAATATTACAACTGTAGGCCTGTTTCTTGCACTTTTCCACTATTTTTTATTTTTTATTGGATGCCAAACTGCATGTTTCCTGAGTACTTGTACTTTGCACAATAACAGTAAAGTTTCATCTAATTTACCGATCAATGAGCAGAACAGAACAGCCAAACTTTTTGTTTTATTTTACATTAGAGTAATACCAGATTGTGCAAATCATTGTGCACAACCAGATTGTGTAAATCAATTGATTATTTCTAAAAGTAAAGCATATTTGTTTAAGGCTGAAGACTACATTGTTTAAATTTAAATAAGACCTTATCGTCTCACCACCCCATTGGGACTTCAGACAAATTAACAAGGTACTTCCTTTCATCAGAGCATCCCAGAAGAAAAAAATGACATTCCGCTCACACATCTGCATGCAGAGCAGGAGCTAAATACAAACAGAAAGCAAAGCATCCCAAGAGACGTCTTCAAATGTGGCATGACAGCTTTAAGTGCCTAGTTGCCCTGGAAGTCTCCCGAGACAACCCCTAACTACCTTGTCTCATCAACATGAAAAGTAACGCACCATTTTTCCTTTCATGCTTTATTGAGTTCCCTGAGTATATAAAAGGGCTTTCAAAACTCAACCCTTCTGTTGTCACTGTGAGTTCACCCCATGAAACTGAATTCTGTTTGCATTAATTTAAAGTCAGCCATCTCCTGCAGTCTGTCAGACTGCAATGGGCTGCTGTGTTGCAGAGATGTAAGTGCTTTTTTGTGTCTTCTGGCTTCAGGACTGTGAAATTCATACTTGTATCTTTTCAGAGAAAACACACCCACTAATAGCTTAGCCACCATTAATTCTCGTATATAATACCTGCAGTAACGCTTTACTTGATGGGGCACAAATACTTAGTAATAACTCACTTACCTCTGAAGTACAAATCATGAACAAATACAGTTGTGTTAATCTTGACTTGTTCCTTAGTACGGTGGCACTGAAAGGCAAAACAAAACATCAAATACTAAAACATAACAGGAAATATGAAAACATCAGCCAATACAAAAATCATTTAACATGCCGTCTGTTTTCACTGCAACTCTGCACCACAAGTTTTCACGTGATCTCAACATCGCCTAAGTTGTTCTCAGGAAATCACAAAATAAATGCTATCTCAGGAAAATAGAAGTTGTAATTGGACACGCAGACAGCATACTGTCAAGTTAACGTTATAAATTACTGTTCTATAATAACTTAGTGTAACGTTTAAAATGAATAATGGCTGCGTCATTCGTGGTGCCAGTTGGAAGTTTGTTTCATATTGTGTTTCATATTTAGAAACCTCTAAAAGCACAATCACTTTATTTACATGCATTATAAAACTCAGTGAAACAGTAACATGTTTGTGCCACAGTTACAGAGGAAGGAGCAGGTGAGGGCTTGGGGTATGAAAACAGGCAGCACAATTCATTACTGATGAATTAACGTGGTCAGTATGTAAGTTTAGTGATTAATTAATACATAAGTTATAGCATAATACTATATTTTTGTGCCCCATCAAGTTAAATGTTTCCATTCTGGCCTTATTAATTAATAAAATTAATTGAATTGAATTGAATTGAATTGAATTGAATTGAAGCTAATTAATGATTAGCTTCAGAGCAAGATGATGATTCGTATGAATATTTTTTTCTGACGTCAAAATATTCCAGCAGCTTGTTTATTTGAAAAATAGGGTCTCTGGTGTTTGATCAATAGATGTGCTGTTATGAAGTGGTTTTGGGGGCCCCAAAGAACCAGGGGCTTTCTGGAGAAAAATGTTCTTTCCTTAGCTGATCTCCTCCGGCACGCATTTCTGTGGGTGGCAGGACTGTACAAGACTACTGGGAGTCCCTTACACCATGTGTCGCACCGGTGTCCCAGCGGATAAACTAGCTACAGTGAACAGATGGAAAGAGCACCAAGGAGCATCCTCTTCCTTGTTGTGTTTCATATTTGCATATGGAAAGCCTCCGGCATCAATGACAAATTGCCTCTGTCTTGAGGGTCTTGAGATACCTTACTCAGCCTTATTTGAAAAATGCCGTCCGCCCAAGAGAAAAAGAACTGAGCAGAAGGCCCATACCCATTCTTTTCCCTGTTAGTTTAATTTCTTTTTCTTTTCAAAGTATGATCCCTGTTAAAGTTCAACCAATCCTAATTTTATTAGTTTGCTTTCCAGCCCTCTTGTGAAAAGTCTGGAAAATGACAACACGTGCCATGTATGAGCAAATAACAGACAAGAAGAACTCAGGTCACACGCTAAAGCTTATCAACACGGACAGAGGGACACTTGTGTCGCTCTGCAGGGTGGGTCCTGGTGCCGGTGGTCGGAAGTTCACCGTTTCGAATCCTGTGGCTGCCTGAGTGATTTTACTGTCATGTTCTTTAGTAAGGCCCTTAATCCCAAATGCGCCAGGGACTGGCTGATGCTGAATTGTACATCACGTTGGATAAAAGTGTCTTCTAAATATATAAATGTAATAGAATAGCCATCTAAAAAACTGGCAAGGCACTGAATGAGCATCTATGTGATCCAGTCTTAACGTAAGTGTCATGAGCTTTAAAAAGGTGCAATTTATGACAGGGATGCAATTTGAAATCCATCTGTATCTAAGGCCAATAGAGATAGACATAAGATTGAGAAGAGCAAAAAATCTGGATCCCTGAACAATGGAAAACGTGATAGGGTCTGATGAGGCCTTCACTCTTTTTCCTACATCGGGAGGAGCTAACGTTTAGTGAAACCCAAAGAAGGTTTTTAACCTCAAATGTCCACCTTCCAAGAGAAAATTGAAGTGTTGTTGAAGGTAAAGTGTGGCAGGTCCAAGCAACTAGAGGAGATGGGACGAAGACATCTGATTGGTTAAGTTGACATTTGACGCAAGATATGATTGGTTATCTCACTCAACCAATTATTTTTCATTCTGCTCTGAGGACGTTTGTGTAAGTAAAACTCCTGTGAGACAAAAGGTGGCCGTACTCCGTATTAGATCCTTTGTATTAATAAGTACTCATGTTATGTTTACATTAATTTGTTATGCTTTATTTCTGTTTGCTCATGAAGCATAATTTTAAAATAAGGCATATTCACAAAACCATACATAATTAACTAAATCTGTTTAAGTCTAAAGATATTTCAGTGTATTCAGGAAACTGAGTGTTGTAATTCTGCATAACCATTAAATGCTCCTCGAGCTCTTTACACGCTAGTAACAGTTTTAAACTAACAACATGTATTATACAGTGGCTGTTTTACATGATACTAGAGCAATTTACATTTCAGTGGGACTTTGATATATAAGGTATTCGCTTATATTTTATGTTTGTTTTGAGTGTTTGAGACTTAAATGTTCCTTTTAGCTACAATTTGTTTCTTTAGTACAGAAAGCTAGTGGCTCTGTGCCAGAGCTCCGCAACATCAGCATGCGGCTGTTTTATCAGATCAACAGCTGAACAAGAACAGAGCATTTGCATCAAACAAGGACCCAAAGGCTATGCAGAGTACAGGGCTGAAGTCAGCAGTGAAGTGTTTCAGTGCTGTTTTTTAACTATTTTTTCTGTAGTGCAGAAATTTAATATTCTAACAAATTTTGCCTCTGCAACTTAATGCAACTAGCATTATTGTTCGAGTTCAGTGATATTTGGTATAATCCAAACAAATAACTTACATTTGCTTATGCATTTTCTTGCATATAGCATTTATAATTTGTTTCCTTGATATGATCCTTAATATATGGGACAGACTGAAGTAACTGTCAGACAACAGTAGTTCACAGTAGAGGTACTGGAGGAATTGGAGTTTGAAAATCATGTATTTCAGTTGGTGGAGTTGACCTGCAATCATACAATTTCAGGCCCACAATTCCAATCAAATGACTGGATTTTTATCGTTCTAGTCGCACTTACTCATCCATCCACATCCAATTTTCAGTAGTATAAAAATATTTTTATAAAGCATGTTGTTTCATAGTGTACTGACTGAAAAGTACTGATTTGAAATTAATCACATTTGTGGCCAGCATACTGTAAAAACACCTACATAGAATTCATATACAGACATACTGTGTGTTTAATAATCAATACACTGCATACCTAACATTACAGAAGAAGAAGTGACCTCTAAGGACAATCGAGACCCTCAACGCCCCTTAAAGGTATCATGTGCCGAGGAGCACACACAAAAATACTCAGCTACACTAATAAGAAATAAATTTAACCTTCTTGCATGGTTATCTGGAGGTATAGAGCATCAAGGAACCATAACAAATGTTGCCATTTCAGATCTATTTTCAAAAGCCTTGTCTATGTCTTAGTACAAGTAAATCAAGTACCATGCCAGAATTGTGTTTCTCAGGGCACGGTGTGCTATAGATAATAGTGTAATAGGTGCATGATCATTTTGATGTTGTGGGTTTTTGATTAATGAACCACCCAACAGAACTTGTAAGGGAATCTTGAGGGGAAAATAGGTATATTCATAGTACACAGTACACGGCACTGCAATTTGTCAGGCTGAACTGCAAATGTACTGCATTGGTTATTTAATACATGGGGCAGATGATTACATTAACCATTAATGATTCAGAGTTCCACAGTGACTGTGAAAGTTTGCAAGGGGACTTGAGTATGATTGTTAAAGATTACATTATGAGAAAGATAAAAATTGTTTGCCTATAATGAGTCTTCGTTATCCTCTGAATTTCATGTATTATAATTATCTGGAAGAAAATAGGTCACATTAGGCATATTTTGGCTAAAAAGGAAACCAACAAACAAAATGTGACTTTTTAAATATACGTCCTTTAAAATTAATTTTAATATTGTATTTATTATAATATTATCCTGTGAGAGCTGATTTTACCAAGAGTAAATAAGATGCATAACTCCCAATTAACTGACAAATATACATCTGCAGGGTTGCCAAATCTCACACATCTGGCGTGACACGCACACTTTGTGACTCTCATGCAAGAAATCTTACGGTGAATCTTTATTATTCTATTATTAACCTAACTTTAGCTGCATCTAAAACACTGGGGTTTGAGACTATTTACAAGGTAATAAAACCCTTATAAATGTGTGTGCAGATTTATGGGGTGCCAAAATCTCATGCCAGCCAGCTGACCTAAGTTGGCAACCCTGCATCTGTATAAAATTTATACTAACCAGATATATTTCTATGTATATATTTCATATCTTTGTTTACTATCTACATTGTATGCCTATTATATTATTTTAACTGACACTGAAAAATCAGTTTCTGCTTTTCCCCTTTCCTGCTTACATATTATAGCATAACAATGTACAAATATATTATCTTCGCATAAAAATATAGACACTATATTCAAGTACAAGACACACAAAGTACAACATTTTACATTAATTAAAATATAATCTTTGCCCATCCTGCCCAGAATGAAACATAATATATTAGTTGTCTGCAGTACACTTTAAAATACTTGTTTTCATCAGAGAGTGTTGGAGAACGCATTAAAGAGATGTAGACCAGGCAGTACGCACAAGCTACCAGAATGCTGTGCAATTACCACATACAAAAAAGAACTTCTAAATGTATCTTAATGGATCTTTTAATGGCTTTTTCAATGGCTATATGTTAAGTAATTCTGTGGTGTCATTTATTTAATTACAGTTTGTAAATCACCAGGGAACTATACACCCGTTACTTGTGTAACCAAGCTTGGTTTTAAATGGATTAACTTTTAATATTTTTAGTGCATACCACTAAATAATTCAGACAATTGGTTGATTAAAACAGCATTCACTTTATTCTTTATATTGTGCTTTATAAATTAACAATTCTTTTAAATGCAGCTTGTCAGAGATTACTCATTATTTTTAAAATTAATTTTCTACTCACTACTCTGAAACAAGAAATAGAATACAGCTTATTTTGTAGTCAGAAGACCTGATATTTATACTGATATGCAAAAGATCAACATGAGAAATTAATTAGAGACCGGAGGGAAAGAGTCCTCCAGTCCAAGGTCTGAGATGTCAGAGATTCTGGAGTGTGGAATTACTCATTCTGCAGCTGTGAACCTTGCCGAAAGCTCCACATGGAGATTGACCCGCAGTACCTGAGAATAACTAATATTGTTCTTGCAGTACAAAATGTGTTGTACTTACCATTACATTACATGAAATTGCAATGTTTATGCATACTCCAGGGATTATTAAGAAGAATAATTTGTGGTCACTCTTGTATAGCCAAGGCTAGGTCATCATCACTCAATGAAACTCCCTGGTACAGTGATTTTCAAAAGCATTCGACATGAAATATTCTCCTAGTCATCACTCATTTATACTCTCAGTATTAACAGGCTAAGTTTCCACAGGTTCCCAAAGCTTTGAATGATAGGAAAATTAAGTGTTTTAAGTGTTACTGTTCAGAACATAATTGGTGAGGTACACAGGCCACATCTCTAGAGCACATGTGGTTGCTTTGTGATATGACATGAGATGAACAAAAAAAATTACATGCAGAAAGGCATTTCAGAACAGAAAATGCATCCAGTCTTAATGTCATTTTTTTCATTTTTTTTCTTTCGTCTGCAAAAGAATTTAATACAAATTCAAAAAAGGAAATTGGCATCACTTAAAAAGTTTTATTCTGCAATGAAACCCGACTCATCTGGCGGGGACATTAGTAAGCTGGATCGTTTAAAAGTGGCCTGAATCTTTAGAGCTTGAAGTGACTTTGCAGATTTCCCATTCGCATTAAGACTGACACCCCCCTCACCCACATTCTTAACTCATTATTACACTATCGCGACCCATTATTAAACACTTTCTGCACCATGTAACACAATTTATCTCCACAAGCCCCTTCCCCCACTTGATCATTTTATGGACACGTATGGGTAATTTTACCATAACAAATCAAGAAAATCCTAAATAAAACCATTCCAACACATATTATTCATCATCATATTATTATTATTCATCTTCACAAAAAGGCTGTAACCAAAGTTTGTTATAACCCTTTACAATTTATGAGAAAATTCACAGCTTGGAAGTAATTGTGTATTAATCTTTTCAAAGCCTTTTCCTGCAAGCAAATCTGATTCACTTGTGTTCTTATCACAAAAAGGAAATGAAAGTATACATGGTTCGAATTATGGGGGAACTTGGCTCCCCTGAATAGGACACAAGCTCCCTTGAAAGACTACCCTGTGACATTTAGGGGGAGCTTTAAAAAATTGTCCACTTTTGTGTTATAGGTCATGTTTTATTTTCTGTACATCAAGGTTCCTGAAATAAAAAACATAATAGCATTCATTTTCTTTGGTCATTACATTCTATTTTCCAGTATGAACTTCCTGCAGTAGTAATATTAGAGTGTTTTTCGCGATAACCCTATTATTGAGTGCACTGCCTCAGATTTGTATGTATGTGCGTGCATGCATGCATGTGACTTGGGAAGTCGTGAGACAAACCAGAAAATAAGGCTCCACCCTGGCAGTACATATAAAGCATGAAGAGAAAATTTCCCAACCGAATGCGCGGGGAACCCCGGACAGTCCACGTTTTGCTCCCTCCCAGCTCCCAGCCAATCAGGAACACAGAATACCCAGTACAGGTGCAGTGGGAGCTGAAAGGAAGCAAAAACATGGACTGTCCGGAGTTCCCCGAGGACTGGGCTGGGAAACACTGAGGTAAAGTGACTGGGGTGCGGTTTTCCCCGGGCATAGCCTCTCCCAATCTTTACAACTTCCTGAATCTATATGTGTCATGTTGATTCCTGGATGATGATCCCGATAAACATATAACATTTGGTGATCACCCAAGCTACCGTCTGATTTGCAACAGAAAGATTTCATTTAACTTTTTAATTAGCCACAATAGATTAACTGGGTATTTTAAGTTATTACATTGTGTTTTATTGAAATAGGTGTAGGGATGAGACCTAAACTTTAAAGCCAGAACAGCTTAGCATGTAAGAGGATTATTCTGCTAAACTAATGACCCGAGCCATCAGCTCAAGGAACCAAAGGCTTCAGCTGCAGGAGATGATGTAACTGCAGTAACAAACTTTGTTACAATATACACAATGAGCTCCACAACACCTGTATTATAAATGCAGGTGCATTAACTGCATGCAAGGGGGGGGAGGCGTAACATTTAAATATTAAAGTCTATTTATTTGGGGGGTGGGAGTGTCAGTGAAGCCAAATTAAATACTGAAGGGGGTACACCCCCACCCTAGGTTCCTGCACTCCTGGTCACTATCTTAATTACTATGTTTTTCGGGTCATAATATCTGCAATTGAGCTCTGCTGCACCCTGCAGGCTGTAGTTGGAGTTGCAGGCTAATTCTTGATTCACTTATATGTCCTCATATACTCAGCTTATCAAAGTGGTCAGAGATCTTGGTGTCCTGGTTGATTCAGATGTTTGTTTCAATGCTCATATAAGAAGTATTACTAGAACCATGTTCTATCATATACCAAACATAGCCAAGCTTCGGAAAATGCTCTCCTTCCACGCTGAAGAAAAACAAATTCAATCATACCCCACCTTTAATTGGTTCCAAGAGCCCCGTTATAAGCCGTTTTTTGACGTGACACAAAAATAATGCTGTAAAATGCCCAAGAAGGACTAATAAATAGACGCTGTCATTGTCATTGACGTAAAATCACCTTTAATTCATTATGAAAGTTTGTTTTCACTTCAATATTAAAAGTCAATGTTCACCCAGTATTCAGAAAAACAAAATAGAAATTACTGTAATAAAAGTGAATACACTAAATATTTTGTACTGTGTTTTATCAAAATAAATTCCTTTGAAGCAGGATGTCTATCAGTTGCTAGAGCAGAAAGAACTATAGCAGGCTGTAGACCATTATCTTACAGAGCTTTGCAGTCATGGAATAAACTCGCAGGGGATGTGTGAGATGCAGGCTCACTCTCAATATGCAAGTCTAGACTAAAAACACAGACTATCTTATAAGGACTCTAGGCCTAGCTCTAGCTAACCGCTTGCTCCTAATTAAGCCTATTGTGTGCAGAGGGTCTGCCTCCTCCCAAGGTTTCTAGGGGGGGTTTCCTCGCCACTGTCCCCTCTGGCTTGCTTACTGGGGGATCGGGGCTGGGATTTAAAGCACTTTGAGACATTATAACGTTGAGAAAATGTGCTATGCAAATTGAATTCAATTCAATTCAATTATAAAAAGTAACCAATATGCAAAAATTAACCAAATCACCGAATACAACTTTACCTGTCATGATGCCCGGCCACAAGCCACTTTGTTGGACGCCATCATACATTTTTCAGAATAATCCCATCTTCAGTGTTCATTAATAGACAAATACCTTCAATTTTGTTAAAGCAATTATAGTATTGGCGAAGTGTTTATTCATTCCTGAGTAGTGCTGAAACCACTTTAGGCCTCTTTAATATGTCTTGTTTTACACCTTTGAAATTCAACGACAGCCGCCTTGGGTTCTTGAAAGTGTATACCGGCTACTTTCAGAAAACAACATGGAGGATCGAAAGGGAAAGTGAGTTCACAGCCGCCATGCATTTTCCATGTAGGGGCAGACCTAAGGGGTAGTAAATATATGGCTGCCCCTGTTGGACCCCACATCAAAATAATAAAAACAAAATATGGATTGTTTTCTAAGCGGAATCACAAAAGAGACGGTGCGGTGTGGCCACCCCCACAGATACAACTGGCCCCCGATGGCCACTACAATCAAAATTTTCAGCAGACATCAGTGATTTTTTCAAATTCCATGCAGGATTGCAATGAGCCTCGAGCTTGTCCCAGGAATAACAGTACGTTTTGTAGAAAATACTGAAAACTATTTTCAGGATAGAAGAAAATAATTTACAAAAAATTACCAAAATCTGTTTTTAAAACATTGAGTGGTTAAAAACCTTGGCTGGCACCATTGTTCCTTAAACAGAACACTGATAAAGCCTGTTTATCTTAAACATCTCAACTGAGATTGCAATTCAACTTGTTGTCCGAAGCAAGGGAGTAGGAGAGTTTGATACTGGGTGGCGGGGGCACTACTTAATAATTTAAATGTTAAGGTCTATTTATTTGGTGGGGAGGTGAATGAAGCCTAGTTAATTAAATACTGAGGGGTACATGTCCTCCATCCCCACCAGGTTCTTACGCCCTGGTACCAAGATGCTGTTGTATCATTCTTTTTGATATTGGTAGAAAACTGTTCAGTTGTGGAAATAATGTTTTCTAGAGTTCCAATCGCAATGTGTATTTGTCTGCATAGGAAAGGTCTCTTCACATGTGATCATATTGGGATTTTTTGGTGTTTTTTTGCATTTACACCTGCCCTTTGGATCTGTGAAGACAACTCGCAATTCCTGGTTTGGAACTCATTTTGGGGCTTGGAGAGAAACAGGACCCCCACATTTTCAGCTTGTAAGCCAGGACCTCCATTTACCTGCTCATCCACACTCTTGGGTATGCCACACTGTACTCATTGGGCCTTTCCATACAGCAGTCCACTGATCCTGTAAAAAGTGAAATCCCCACATATGAATATGCAATACGAACAGCCTGCTCTGCCAAAGATCAAATCACATGGCTGCAACTTACAGCATGTGAACAAGCAATTCACTTGCTCTTTGACTAACCTAAAGGCAAAGATGCCCGATCCGAGTGATTTCAAACATGGTGTTATTGCTGGTGCTATATATAGTGCTTGCAGGATCTCAGAAAGAACCACCATTCTATGATTTCCGTGCAGTACAGTTTAGTGTTTACAGACAATGATGGGCAATTTTTCCAGTCAACTGCATTTCTGTGGCCAAAAACACCTTGCTAATGGGAAAGGTCAGAGGAGAATAGGCAGTCTTGTTAAAGCGAACAGGAAGGTCACAGGTAGAATGTTACAGCTCAGTAAAACTGCTGCTAGTAGTTATAGAGCCATAAGTCAGTACTACCCAGTACTACGTAGTCGTACCTAATAAACTGTCCACTGTGTGCATGGGTATGTAATGACTATAGATTTTTTCTATATTGTAATGAAACTTTTACTTGAAAGATTCTGATTCTGAGGGCAAAAGAGAACTGTTTCTTTCGGGTAAGGTAGAAAATAAACCCAACTATTCATACCTGTTTCGTTTTAAAATTTTCTACCTGCTGTGGTCCTGCCTCTAAAGCATGTGCTTCTCATATATCACGGTAACAAGCTTTTTAATCCGATCTTGCAGATACTGCCATCTGGTGGCTAACGTCCATATCATTCAGACTTTATGTTAGCTATGTAGAGAGTTAAGTCATTCCACACATTGTCATATTCCTGAATATATATGCTAAAATGTGACAAATGTGGAAAGGCCAATGGCTGCGAGCACACGGTGCAGAGACAGATAATGGTGCTGGTCTTCCTTCACACAAGCAGACAAGCCTAACTCACATGCTTCACCTCAGGTTATAATTTTAAAGCTATCCCGAATTGCCTTCTACAAGCTGTAAAGTTTACTTTTGGTGTTAAGATAAATCCTTCTCTGAAATCTAAATAAGAACACAAAAAAAAATGAGAAATATTGCTATGTCAACATTATAGAGATTTTATCAATACACATATGTTTTAGTCAAAGATAATGACAATGATATAATTTAATGTTAAAAATACAATAATTTTTCTAATAATAATATATTTGCTTGCAATGGTGAGGTTTGGAACATTCAGTCATAACTACTATCAAAGTAAAGGCAGCCATACAAGTTTCTTTCAACAGAAATATGTTAAGTGAAGACAAAGAATTAACTTCCTGCAAGTGTACAGACATCTCAATTTGTCATACATGCTTTTACCCTACCTGAAATGACACATGCAGAATAAGAAAATACAAAGTCAAGGACAGAAAAATATTACAGCCTCCATGAAAGATGCATGAATTAGCCACTGGCCCCAGCAGATTCTTCGAGACACACCCCTAAGGAATGCAAGGACACTATACCAAAACACACACTTATTCCCAAGATTCCCTGAAACATATACTGAAAGCTACCAGCACACAGCAGCAGCTGAGTGAGAATAAAGCCGTGCCCTGGGCTTAAATAAGCTTAAAGGAAACTGTACCCTGAGCTTCATGGGCCAAATTGTTTCTCTCAAAGTAATAAGTTAAAGGATCAGGGAATAAGCCATTTGACCAGTGGACTGGGCAGCCAGATTGCCTGGAACCCCAGAGAACTTCTCAAAATGTCTTTTCACAACAGAAGTTCCTGTTTACTCAGTCTCACCCATACTGACTTTTAGAATACTGACTTCGCTGTTTCTGTCAGTACTTCAATTCTACTTGCAATATCACATTGTTAGCTGGCTGAGGTAACCGCACTGGGATGGCCACTACAGACGCTCCTCAATTTACATTTGTTCATTGGGGCTATGCTCCGATGAGCAAATCACGAATTGGAAATTGAAAGTTGGATGAATACTGAACGTGCATCACTAGCACACCATTGTAAAATGTCAAACCATCATAAAACGAGGAGCACATGAATATGACATAAATAGAAAAGAACTGGGCTACCCGAACTGCAATAAAAATTTGACTCGGAGAAAACGTCTGACACTCTTTGCTCTTAACATTGAAAAAACAAAAGAAATCACACACAGCTGTAGGGAGAAACTAAAACATTTTTTAAAATATGAACACAACTCCGTGAAGCAGGCAGGGGGATTAAGGTCTGCACAGTGTCCTCTACAACAGCAGCCCCTCATAAGTTACGGCATCGGCTTCGGAGGACTCCTTCCACACACGTAGGTGCTCCAGCGTGTTGTGGAAGTGCTTCTTTATCAGCTCCGTCTCGTCACTTGCCTCCAGGTTGGGCAGATCCTCTTGGACCTTCTGAATGAGTTGATTTAGAACCTGAACTGTCACCTAAGGGGAAAACAAGCATATGCACACATGCACTGTGATAAGAGTTAAGCTCATTTTCAAAACTCCATGCTTCAACCGCAAGGTTGCGGGTAAGCTGGTCATCTTTTACCGCAGGGTAAAAGAATGTTTATCTTACTTTTCTTTTTCTTTTTTTAAGCAGAAAGAAGACACTTTGAAACACATGAAAAGTGAGTTTTTAAGATTGCACACTCAGGGAATGAGTGTTACTATAATCTTGAATCCTCTTAAAAATCCAGTTGAAATTATGAAATACACGGACTGGATTACCCACAAATGCCCCAGAAGTTTTAGAGAACTGTCAGTACATTTTAAATAGATGGGGCATATTTAAAACATCCGGCCATCTACGCGTGAGGCACATTCACAGGAAATAATAGCCTACCGCTTCATTTTGCTTTTCCTGGAAATAGATGTATCTATTTAGGATCTCAATGAAGAGCTGAACTTGCAAAGAGGAATCCATACACTGGTTAGCAATTTTCAGAGCCTTCTTTAAGCACTCCATTACCCTCTTCTCATCATGGATCTGTAAAAAAGCATGCCAAATATATATATATATAT
>JAODKM010000020.1:24002070-24046122 GCA_026780845.1 Petrocephalus sullivani
CACACACACACACACACACACATGTTGACAAATAGGTCCGAAATGGGCAGCAGCAGCGTAAATAGTTTAATCCAGGAAATGTTGTGGGTGCTTCTCAGTAAGACTGCACTGGGCGGCTTACTCTGTAACCTCTCCATCATCAGGGAGAACATTCCGGGTACACTGAAGTAGGTAGTTCCGCAAGAAAAGCCCTCGGAGAGGATGCTGGACCCCACGGCACATTTCTACTAAATCCTTCAGGATGTCTTTGCGGGACTGTGTGAATGATTTCACGTACACCACGCCTACAGTGATTAGCAAATACCTAGGGAAGGAAGTACAAATAAGTGATTAACTCACAAAAATAGCTTAACATTTTAACTAGTTGTAGAAAATGAGTTATTTCCACATTTTTTTATAGTTTTACCTACATAGCATTCAACTGTGGACACACATTGTACTGATAATGGCAACACAAATTTCTTAGTATATCATCATGGAAATGTAGTAATGCTTTGTTCTTTTTGTCAATGTCTGTTTTTTAAGCTGTGCTGAACTATTAACAAAAGAAAGTTTTAATTCAACATTAATATGTTCCTTGATGGAGGTGTGTTTTTCGGATACTCACAGCCTTGGGATGATATTCCCTGCATACTGAACCAGTTCATACAGATCTGCCACTTTTCTTCCCTTGGCAAACTCATCCGTAAGGTGGATCTCCAGGTAATGGAGCTCATCAGAAATGGCCATGTCTGCAACACGTTAAGGTTTTTTTTCCCCCTTTGTGCATTTGAGACCACCCTTGACTGTGACCAGATATAGCGCCTTTAAGATAGATGTTTAAAAAAGGTGAAATGAAACCAAAAGCAAAATAATGATCCCTATACCTGCATTATTATGACTAATTTTTCCCCATTCATATTAATGCATACGTTAGATCTTGTCAACCTCGGCTTTTTTATTATAAAATATCTAAAATGGGGTCACAATAAATCTTTTACAACATGTATACCTCTACATTCCTGATCAGTGTCATCAATGACATGTGATGTGGAAACATGGGACAATCTTGCATTTCTATCCAAGGTCAGTTAAAGGATACAGAGTTCATAGTAACTTTTGGGAGAGAGCATGGAAGTCCTCAGCTCTCCCAGAGTGTTGGACGCATGTTTTAGGGCATCCATCAGCTTATTCTTGTCCTACAATAAAAAAAAATAAAAATAATTGTCTAAGAACAACTGGAACAGTAAGACAGGCAATGATTATACAGTAAGCATGCATGCAGAGTTAAAGGCACGTTGTAAAGGACTTATTCACTCCAATAAAAGGCTCGGGTAGGGCTCCTACCAGGCACCGCTTCATCTGAAAGGACTGGAGCTTTACAGCCTGGACAGCCTCATCCAGGAGCTTCTCCTGATCATCCTGCACGGACGGCTGTGTGGCAGGCTAAAACATCCCATGGGAGCATATTGGAAATGTACTCAGGCCACGTTTGGTTATGTTTCAGAAATAAAAAGAAAAACAGGCGACAGCGCTTAATTTGAGCAAAGGCATAAAGATACAACTGTAAAAATATAACTATTATATCCGAATTATGTCTTATGTGTGCATTATTGCAGCTCCGGAAGTGTTTCAAGTAACTTTAATTGTACCGGTGTTCTTCATGCTGGTGTTTTGTTTATATTTCAGTCATAGTGTTGAAATTAGTCAGCATTACAATATTATTCTTAGAATGTGAACTTAATGCAGGTGTGCCCCCCCCGGCCCCTTTTCCAAAGCATGTGCAGGTTTTTGAGGTGTAGAACCGAACTACACCAGGACAATTAAAAGCCTACTTAATGCATTAAGCCGCCGAATGAAATCTGCATGTTTCGCACTAGAGAAGCAGACGCACGGACACCTATACTGCGATGTCCTTATCGTGCGTGGCGCCGGCAGCGGCACCGGCAGCGAGCGGAGCCTCCGCATCGCGCTCGGAAATCAGCAGTAGCATTAGCAGGTAGCATCGGCAACGTCTCCAGGCGGCGATTTGCAGCTTTATTACGGCCTCGGAGCTGCGCGCCCGCTCGGGGAGCCGGAGGGGGAAGAAGCGGGGGTAACATCGCGTGTTACGGACGCTGCGAGCGCTTCCCGGGAACGGCGCCGAGCAGCTGCTCCGGGAGGCCCGCCTGCCCGCACGGCACACGGCGTGTCCTCCCCGGCGTCCTACAGCCGCTGTGCCGGGCACGGCTCGGGCCCTCCCGACAGAGAAGCGCTCGATCGCTACATATATGAGGCGCGATAGCCGTTACTTACCATGTTTATTAAATATATTTCGCCGAAAGTCCGGCCTTCCCCTTTAAACGCGTCACGTGACCCGTGTCGGCAGCGCTCGCCCTGCGTGACGTAGGCGGTGACGAAACGCCGCGCCCGCGGCCGCCGTCCTGTCCGTACCCGTCCTTCTCGCCTCTTAAAAGTGTACTGTCATAGTGGCCGGGTCCCCCAGGAGACCAAAGCCGTCCCATCACTTCTGCTGTGGACTTTAAAATATGTAAACCGAATATTCTTTGGAGTCTCGCAGTCACATACATATCTACACGGCCACATTAATCCTGTACTGACCCATTAAACATAAGTATTGCGGTGACATTAATAGTAAATATTTTCAAAATTGTATACAGAAAACTTATTTTCTAAATGGTAAACATAGTACGGGGACATTTATGACTGAAAATTGCTAATAATTGGTGTAATGCGTTCATTTTTGCAAGCGTGTCAGGGCGTCAAATACAATTATACGCATATAAAGTACTTTGGTAAGCTACTGTATGATTTTTTTTTTTATTCAGCCTAGACCACAAATGTTGATATATGAGGAAAAATAAAAAATGTGTGAAAAATTATAATTTAGTACTGTATATTATTCACCTCCTGTGTTGCTTTAGCACTGTGTTGGCATGGAATCAATGAAGGGAGGGAAGAAATCGGGGCCTAGTTTCTTGTCAACCTCATCTTCAGTGTCAGGCTGTCAGTTTCTAACCTTTTCATCCCATGTGCCATGGAGACCAAAATGAAGGCTTTCTGTGACGACACATTCATACTGATATGACACTGTGTACCTACTTTGGTGCGTTTCACCTAGAGAGCTCACAAAACACGCTGCCTAATGAAAGCATACCACCTTTTGTTCCGCACGCATATCTATATGATGGCCCCCACCAGGGATTGTAGGCTGAGTTGTGATTAAGGCAAAGCTGATGCCTTTTTTCCATCTGTGTCTTGTGGACCCAGAGGCATTCAAGTGGTTGCCGTGGGAGAAAGCAGCACTTGGCATATTCAAGAAAAGAGGCTTGTCAGGCACTCTGAGCCATGCGTTGGGATTGATGCCTGTCAGTTTTGGTAATGTAGTTTGCCTTTGTCTTTGGTGAGCAGAAATATCTATACCCATGTACATTAAATGAATATTAAGTGATATTGGTAATTAGCTATGGTCCATTTAATGAAAACATAGAGTGTAATTCAAAACAGTTTAAGCAAAGAATAAAATAAGTCAAAGAGTTTGTTTAATATTAGAAACAAAGACAATTACCTGATGTAGAAAATTTGTTACGGTTTTCTACCATTTGTCTCAGACCTGAAGCTAGCATATGAAGACCCTTGGTCCAGTATCCGATGTTCCAAAAAGGCCTGAAGCTGTTCTGAAGATGAAACTCTGCTCCTTGATTAATTAATATATTGCATTTTGTCATTTTCTCCATGCCCCCCAGACAAAAGGTATAGGGCATAAACCATAAACAAAATAGCTTAAATTAAAGCCAAAACTTTTTTTTCCTAGCCATTAGCATTATCACTTATTATGCAGTCTGTAATGTTCCAGTAGTAACCTTTGTTTTTTTTTTTCTAAAAAGAGATGTGAACAGACCCAGCATAGCAAGTTTGTCATTCTGTAGAGACCTTGCTTCTGTGCCTTGACGTCTGAATCAGAGTAAATACTGCTGGTGGAGATACGGCACACTGTCACAGGCCGGTCTCGTAATCCCAGCGGCATTCATCTCTGTCAGGTGGCCTCATCAGTAATCTGGCCAATTCTCCACCATCCAAACTCAAAAAACTCAAACTCAGAGGTGGTTTATGTTTAAAGGTGATAAATTAAGCCATTCACAGGGAGAACAAAAAAAGAGAACTGGAAAACTGTATTTTTGTTTTCCTCAATATGTTATTTGTGCTCCCCCTGTCCTTGGTCCCTCTCGGTCTGATGAATTTTGCAGGCAGCACCAGATGATAGCTCTGCACACTTGTGAACCTGACCTAATTGGCCCCTAAGAAATGATGCATAGGCCTGAGAGGAAGGCAGCTTTTTATCACCTGCACTTCAATTTCTTTTTCCAAAGGGTCCAAAGCATGCAGGTTATCAATGCTCCATAATAAGTCATGATAGACATACAAATATTTTCATGTACGATGAACGTAACTACAGTAAGCATTAAGCAGGTGGGGTCTGTTTTAAATGCTTGTAATACCCAGAGCAACTATTACACCGTGCATATTGTACCGCTTAACAGGGCAAGGCTCTACAGTACTGTAGTGGCAAACAAAAAAGCTCTTTTAGGTGGAAAACACTGCCATTTTATTATAGCCCTGAAAAGGATTAACAGAGACCCTGAACACGTACTGGAATCAATCATACTGGAGAAACACAGGGAGGTCAGACACCAGACGGTAAGGCTCACACATGGTTGGTAATTGATACAACACAGAAAACACATGTAGATCAGACAGGGTTCATGTAAGACATGGGAAAACACACATGCCAGAATCAGGAACACCGGTATTAACACTAGTAACAACAAAACACTACAAGGGGATATTTACAATGTCCCAGCAGGCTTAGCGCATTGCCACAGCACTATAATATTATGAATCAATCTTTTTAACG
Organism: Petrocephalus sullivani; assembly: GCA_026780845.1. Classification (NCBI taxonomy): domain Eukaryota; kingdom Metazoa; phylum Chordata; class Actinopteri; order Osteoglossiformes; family Mormyridae; genus Petrocephalus; species Petrocephalus sullivani. Next base: position 24,006,965 of record JAODKM010000020.1, read on the forward strand.
ACAAAGTATTAAAGACACATCATTATAAGACTATATCAATAGGATGTAACAGTGCCGGTAAAGGCTAGCATAGGACACAAGGATGCCAGTTTAACCATCTGACCTGATATATTTACATACAGTATATTGTTTTGGTAGTATAGAATCATCTTTGAACTCAGTACAAATACCTAACACATATCCTGAAACAGATGTATTAATCAATCTTAATTCTTGCTCAGCACCACAGGACATTATCAGCTACCTCTGTGCTAAGTGGACCTTTCAGATTTGTATGGGGAAAAAAATAGTCCTTGCAGCAGGGAAAGCAGAATCGCAGTGTTTGCAAGTCTGGAGATATTTGTTCTGCTGTTTGATAAAGTTGGGAAAAGGTTTCTTCTGATTTGACGGCAGAACAGGGGTCTAGATGACCGTGCCTGGCACCATAATGCGGAGCTTGAAGGTGGCAGGTGGGGGTGGCCAGTCGTCAGGAGAAAAAGCAGCAGCCACCGTCAGTTTTACTCAAGCATTCTCTTTTACTATAATAATATTTTATCCTTCATAGCTTAAAATTAGGGCTATTACGCATTCCAGGAAATGCATATTCCTCAAAATTCTTAAAAAAAATCTGAAACTATAATCTACTAGACTGATGGAAAATATTACACGACAAGACGAACCAAGACAGCTAAATAAAATTTGAATATGCCAAAGTACATGCATATTAAAAGCAATCATTTCCAGTCACTGCATTTAATGACTGTGTGTAATAACCACGGTCTTGTCAAGGAGCAGCCAGACTTGCTAGAGCTTACCTATTTGATTGGCCCTTCATCAAGAGTCTCATATATTATATATATACACACTAAGTGGATATAAAAGTGCACACACCCCTGTACAATGGCAGGTTTCTGTGTACACTTATTCCAGCAGCTTATTGTTTAGTGTATACACTTAGGCAGTTCTTAGACCATATTTTTAAAAGAAGTTTAACAATTGCATTATTTTATTGCCCCCTAGTGGTTCAAAAAATAACTGAAGCGGGGGGGGGGGGGGTGTTTCAGGCAGGGCACGACAGGGCACAAGGCTGGGGAACCCTCTGGACAATGAGACAGCCCATCTCAGGACACACACAACAGGCAACATGGACACCAATTATTGGCAATTTTCAGTCAGAAATGTCCCCTTACTCTGTTTACATTTCATGTGTATCATTAAAATGTAAAATATATGTATTACTCCATTATTTTCTTTTGATCAGTAATAAAAATGGTCATTGAACTGTTGTTAGCATGTGATTAATAATACTAACAACAACAATCATAATACTGATGAAAATGACGACAAAAAAGATTATGATTGTTTTTGTATGTTTTAGTATATTTATTAGTATAATGAAAGCCTAAGCAAAGAATCAGTGTTGTGTACTCTAAGAGATTATTCTCTAAATCCATGCAACAATACTGGTTAGACTCAAGCTCTTCTGCCTGACAACAGGAAGTCCCCCTAGACCGCAGCAGAGTCTCATTAACTCAGACCTCTAAATATGCCTGTAGCTAATTTCTGTTATGCAGAAGCACAGAAGAGGAATTGTCTTAGAACTGTCTTAAAACAGGTGGTGCCCACTGATTATATTCTATTTTCATAAAAACTAAAATACCCCAAAAAACTTTTTATCTAATTCTACATTTTATTAAGCTCTTAATTAACATTATGAGATATTGATAAGCCAAACAAGGTGCGCTAGTGGACAATGGACATATTATATGATGGTTACAAATTCTATGGTGACCTGAGGAGAGATTTTGAAATAGCTAACTCACTTCAACAGTCATAGAATCATAGTGTTACAACAAGGCTACAGACATTGAGCAATAGCTTGCCAAACTGGATTGTCAAGATATCGTGTTGAAGATGTCATAAAGAAAATTGAAGAAATCGGGCAAGTTGAAGAGAGCAACAACAGAGCAGAAGACCCAAGAATCTGTCTGCACCTGAGAAACGCTACTTAACAGTCAGTTCTTTGGGGGACAAAGGACCAAAGGATCGTTTGTAAATCCAATGATGTTCTCACTCAGAATCTGGCAGAGTTGTGCCAGTAAGACTTATAAGTCGTATGCCGTAAGACTGCTTAGCCAGGACATGACACCACTACAGTACCTCAGAAATATCATACAGCAGATACGTAAACTGCATGGACAATTCACTCATTAAGGCAACTTCCATGCACACTGCACTTCGCACAACTCATGTGTCACAACTTGCCACTTTTTTGTATATGTTGGATTTTGTTAATTTCATTGTTATTTGTCTGCACTCTATATTTATATTTATCTTATCTGCAATTTTTTAAAAAAAACTTTCTTTTTTGCACAGTCTTTGGAATCAGTCAGGGTTGTACCTGTTATAACTATGTACGTGACAAATAAAGAATCTTGAATCTTGAATCTTGAGTTATCTGGTACCATGTCACTGCCTCAGCTAAGATTTCTAAGAAATATATTTTTTTTCAACTCATGTGCCCCCACCCCCCATCCCCCCAAGAACTTTGCACCTCAACATAATTGAAGCTGTGTGGGTCACTTGGACAGCAAAGAAAGCGAAAAGCAGCCAAAGTCAAGAGACGAGCTATGGCAAGTCCTGAAAGAAGCTTAGTGGAATTTACAACCAGAAGACAACCTGAAAACATTAAACAACAGTATACCAAAGTGAAGTGCTCTGTTACTGTCTTCTAAAGAAGGCCAAAAAAGCCTCCAGAAGACTGAGAGCAAAGATTTCAGCCATTTATTTTTTGAGTGCAAAACAAATAATTCCACAAAATTAACAATTTTACACATCTGAATAGTTCCATTGCAATTAAAATAAAAGACACAAAAAACAATTAAATATCCATTTATTCATTTTTGCCTAATAAATTAATATAATAAAACAGTCCACTGTACATAAAACAAACCAGTTAAAATGTAATCTTTCCTTGATTATCTAAGATAATTTGTTTGTTTTTAAATTGTATTTTATTAAAAAAAAAAAATGTTTTTATGCACAATGCCTTGTACCAGATAAGTGGTATTGACAATGTATCCGCCCATCAATCCATCCATCCAGCCATCCAAGACTCCTCTCCATTTTGTAGAATTTGCAGGTCACATGCCCACAGGTGTTGTCCCGACTTACTCAAAGTTCACATATTTGTTACACTGCAGTCATTTCTTAGCTCTTTTGACTCATGAGCAGCATATCAGCCCCCATTATAAAATCAATCTCTGACCAAGGATCTTCCTATTGATTTCTGCCAAAGCCACTGAAAACACGAACGCTTTCTCATTGGAGAGACTGGAATAAATATCAACGTCCTTGTCTTGCTTTTCTGTAAGGGAGGGAAATGATATTATGTGACACACACACACGCTTATACATGGCATGGTATTGTCTCAGTCTTGCGAGAGTGCCACAGGCATGCCATACAGTGATTTCCCTGGACTGTGCTGAACATTCCATTTGGCTTTAATTTTCCATTCTTTTGGATGAAACACGTGGTAACGACTGCATGGTATGTTACCGTTATGATTCCTCTTATGTTATTTCTTTAGGAAACCTGCCACTGTTCACATTAAGAGACAAAATGCAAACTGTGTGCAAACTGTAAAGAGTGGATTTGGCTTTCAGTAATGTTTAACAGCCATTTACCTCTCTCTTCCTCTTGCTTCTTATGCGCAGTGGTTTTGGGCCGTCCCCTTCCTCTCCGGACCTGCTCGCATTGGCTGTTTGAGCGGGACTGCCTTCTATGCTCTTGGTGATTGGATGAGGTGGCACTAATCTTCTCCACTTGTGCTCTTTCTGGCCTCCTCCTTTTAGCATCTAGCCTGTCTGTAAAATTGACGTATCACATTTCAAATGAACAGTTTAATCTGGAAGGGAAGAAAACTGTTTTCATATATCAGTCAGTCCAAGACAACTTGAAGCATTTGATTTAGTTAAATGTATCTACATGATTTGTAGACGTTAATGTTCCTTATTCAGAACCACTCATTATTCTTTGAAAACACTGGCAAATATACAATAAAATGTCTAATAATGTTAATGGCTAATATACCAGTTTGCTCAGTTTTTAGTTATTAAAGAATGGCTCTCATTATTTTGGCAGAAACGTAAATGTTTAATACATAACTGGGGAACAATTTCTTTAATTGCTTGTATTTCTTTCAAAGCAAAGAAATGAAGAACGTGTTAAAGAAAAATGTCTGTCATCTTTGTTTATTCTATTCAGTTAAAAATAACATTCCAACCAAACAGCTGGAAATAATTCATGCAGTGATATATTTCTCATCTTTACTTGGAAATGAATATTAATATACTCAGTTTCAGTTCTGAATATTTTTTTCAACTATTGCTCAACCACTTATTCTGATGAATTTGTCGATTAAGAAATAGTGACCTTATCATATAACAGTTGTACAAATCCACGAAAGTCGAAACAGACTTCTGAGATTAAATGAATGAAGCGAGAGCCAAAACGTGGAATAAAATATGGATTTTAATGTAAGATGTATCAGTTAAGCACGACATTTTAATACCAAACATGCTGAAGTTACGCAGCTGAACAGTCTAAGGGCATTATTTAGGTTTTTTTTAATCGCCACTTCTTACCCAGTGTGGTTGATGATCTCTCAGCCTGCTTAGCATTTAGGAGTTTTCGGCTAATAAACACGTAGCCACAGTGACAAGACTTGCAGGCTACCGGAATCTACGAATGAAAAAAGGCGTTTAGCGATATGTCTCTTTATATTAAGGTAAATATAAAGTTACTGAAAAATGTATCACAGCATTTATTTGAATATTTTATTGTATTACAGGCAGGTATAACAATTCCCGTTCCACCCAGCTTTTTCTATAATGTCGGTAAGACTTTCCCGGAATATAACATGCAGTTTCCAATGAAAATAAAACGATAATTGAGTAGGCCTATGAGAACGGATCAAAATATCGGTAAAACTTCGCTTAACTTGAGCAGGATACTTAAAATTGGCATTACGATTAACACAATTCTGTGTTCCCTTTTTTGGTAGCTCATTTTCATAATCCTTTTTAACATAAACCAGCCACACGACGTATCGCAGGGAAGTGATCCGTACTTGTAACATTGTCTTGTAACATTGTCTCGCCCTGGTGTTTTTCTTCGCCGCACTATTCATAAAATACCACAGTAAATACAACATATTTCAAACTATTGCTAGACAATGGTTACGTGTTCCGTGTCTGTAATCTCCCATATTAAACATACAATGCCTTCAAGAAATCGCTGTTCACGACGAAAACACGAAGAACTATTTAAATACAATAAAACAGAACAAAAATGCAACATACTTGTGCATATATTCTTACCTGTTGATCGCAGTCAGGACATGACTTAGTGGCCATTTTCACTTTCTTTGATTTATTCGTCGACATGCTAAATGTGATTTGTTAGAATATTATTTATTTTAGTCTGATTATCACCCACCAGGTTTCTGACAAATATATATGGAAATCTAAGGCTGAGCAAGCAGGAAGGTAGGCAGGCAGGCGCGCTAATACACACACACACACACACACACACACACACGCACACACACATACACACACACACACGCACACACAATACCAGCGTTACTAATGATCATGCGCATTTGAGGCAGTGAGATGTTTGATTTCTTCCCCTTTTCCATACATTAGTAATGAGCATGCGCGGTCCTTCAGCAGGAAAAGGGGGCTGAACAGAGATAAAAAGAACAAAAAAAACTATTAGGACTTACTGAACTGTTTCATATTTTGATTCGGTACAGACTATGCGCACAGATTACATACTTATAGAATGTATATTTGCAGCACATATATTATAATGAATTAACCTTTCATTGCATCATGAACATCAACAGTTTTCCTAAGGTGCACGTTTGTCAATGCTTAGTCATTGTACAGTCGTGGCCAAAAGTTTTGAGAATGACACAAATATTGGTTTTCACAAAGTATGCTACGTCAGTGTTTTTGGATCTTTTTGTCAGATGTTTCTATGATGAAATTAAGTATAATTACAAGCATTTCAAACGTTTCAAAGGTATTTATTGACAATTATATCAAGTTTATGCAAAGAATCAATATTTGCAGTGTTGGCCCTTCATTTTAAGACCTCTGCAATTCACCCTAGCATGGTGTCAATCAACTCCTGGGCCAGATACTAACTGATGGCAACTCTACTATAGTTAGAATTTGTGGGTTTTTGTTTGCCCACCTGCCTCTTGAGGATTGACCACAAGTTCTCAAAGAGATTAAAGTCTGGGGAGTTTCCTAGCCATCTACCCAAAATTCCGATGTTTTGTTCCCCAAGCCACTTAATTATCACTTTTGCCTTATGGCACAGTGCTCCATCATGCTGGAAAGGCATTGTTCTTCACCAAGCTGCTCCTGGATGGTTGTGAGAAGTTGCTCTCAGAGGATGGTTCGATACCATTCTTTATTTATGGCTGTGTTCTCAGGCAAAATTGTGCACGAGCCCACTCCCTTGGGTGAGAAGCAACCCCACACATGAATGGCCTAAGGATGCTTAACTGTTCGCATGACACAGGACTGATGGTAGCGCTCACCTTTACTTCTCTGGACAATAATTTTTCCATATGCCCCAAACAATTGGAAAGTGGCTTCATCAGAGAAAATGACTTTACCCTAGTCCTCAGCAGTGCAATCCCTGTGCGTTCTGCAGAATATCAGTCTGTCCTTGATGTTTTTCTTGGCTTCTTTGCTGCTCTTATGCCTGCTGTCCTGTCACAGAGACGCAGAGATCGTCTTCTTTGGCCAACATAATGCTGATGATACAATAAGCGGTCAAAAGGAATAACATGTACAGTTAAATGTACAGTTAAGACAAATATAAAACTATAACGTAGACTATAAATTAGCGCAAATGGTTGCTTGGGCGTGTTTTTATTGATTTTATAATTATTTGATATTCTTACATTTGCCTATGCCAGATGTTACTATAACACATTTCACCATTGAAATACGTGGAATCGATGTTCCTGTTATCGATATCCGTGCTTTTCTTATTGTGATTGGCAAAAATCTCAAGTAAACTTTTTTCACGTCATTATGCAGAATTTTGTGGGAAAAATTTTTTACTCCATTTTGGAATACGGCTGTCACATAAAATGTGGAAAAAGTTATGCGCTGTGAATACTTTCCGGATGCACTGTATATAAAGTGTTGAGTCTGATGTCTGGGATTTACAGACTGTTACAGACTCTGTGCTTCTTTGAGAGATCACCTAGGAACAAGACTTTTGCTCTTCACAGTAGTTTCTAGCTAAATATTTAGTCATTACAATTTCTTGAGTAACAAAAATGTAATTATAAACCTATATGATTGCATGAAATCATAGCCTTGCCAGCCACATTAAAATATCATATTGGACTTCAGCAAAGAGGTAATTTAGAAATTACATTATGAAATACCTGAAAGTGCCAATTAATACTACTTAAAGGCTTATATCTTTGCTTGTAGTTTGCCATAATTGTTAGAAACAATTGGTTAAATACAATTTGGAGTAACTGGATTGTCAGTTTTTAAATATTGCTCCCCAATGAGGGAACATTGTTACTGCATCCCTCAAGTCAAAATTACTTTGTCATAAGTGTGCACCGTCACCCCTAAGAAAAGTGTAAGAAATTCTAAAATACATTCATCTTAGATAAATTCCAAAATTAAGGGATACATAAGGAAATCATATGACTTAATCTAACAATTTCATTTTTGTAAATACAGGTTTCATAAAATCACAAGCTATTCTCTCATTTGAATTGCCTACTGTTCAAAGTTCTCAAATATAGGAATAAATCAATTCAAGGGCTTCTGGAGCAGGAACTACACATTCAGGCAGAAAAAAGCTACAGAACCAATTAACACATGACAATTTATTGTACAAGTAACGAACAAACATGTGCATCAACACAGAAATCAATTACAGTATCTTCAAATGTTCAACAGCAGGTGCCCAGGGTTTGGACAATGCACATTTCAGTAACAATCCGATTTATCGGGATATGTCCAAGGTTGACGAATGCAGTAAGCCTTCCGCTATGCAGAGGAGGAGAACACAACATGACAGCAGCTTTGACAGTCCTCCTTTGAAAGGGGAAAAAAGTCAGTATTTACATTGGCTCAAATTTTGGTCAAGCAAGTGGTCAGCACTACACAAAAGCTGTGGGAAGGGAGGAGAGGGAGTTCAAGAAGCAGCAAATATCCGCTGCATTTGAAGAGCTAGCTGAATGACAACAGGATTAGTCAGTCACATACAGGCTGGTTTAAAAAGTGCACTCTATGACTAGAATGAATAAACCCAAGGCAGCTAATGAGCATACGGGGTCTCTCACCCACATCTGAAAGGAATCTGCTAATATTGCATGGCTTATGCCACAGCACTTACTGTACAGAAAAAAAAGTGTGTTTAGGGCTTTGTAAGATGACAAGCGATATTGCTCAAATTTTGAACATATCTTTCAGCTTCGTAATCTGGCAAGGATTTACCCACGGCCCCCCCAATTAATGTTACAAATTTGTTCCTGCATTAGATACAGGTTTGAAACATACTAGCTTTCAGGCCAAGTGATGAAGATCCACAACTGTGTCCACTTTATACAAGGTTTACCCCCACCCCATTTTAAAATGCAAATTAAATGTAAAAAGTCTACAAGGAAATGAGTGGTTTAAAACAAAAATAAAATAAAAAGATAAGTAAATTATAGTGATAGCGGACAGTGAGGTTTTTCCCTCTACGAATCATTCAAATGTGCCAAACGTTAAGTTACAGCTAAGTTAATTCCATATGGAGAAAAAAAATTCAATCTTTTTTTAAATTGGTTCTGGACTGCCTATAGAAGAATGAAAGCAAGTGTATTGGGGGCAGCACCAGATATTGGATAGAAAGGTATAGGGGAGTTGCAGAAGTTAAATATACTAAATTCAAGCCACAAAGATATGGAAATCCATTTCCTGTGCATTGGGATTTTACTATTGGTGGGCACACTGGACTCCAGGTCCATGGTGGCCACTCTCCTCATCTGAGCTGTCATTATATGCCTCCCGCCGATGTCCTCCAGAAGAGCCCTGACTCATGTCAAAGTCCAGGAGGTCGACCTCCTCTGCATCCCCTGAGACAATGGGCACCTCAGCCCGGGCAGGAAGCAAGTCTTCCAGTTCCTGAAATTAAATCCAAAAGCGTTAAACTACAGAACAGAACTAGGGGTTCCACAGTACAAGGCGTAACTATAAATTAGCTAATGAAATCACCTAAAGGTACACACAATTCTTCACTAGTAATAAATGAGAAGTCTGCAGGGAGAACAGGCAACACATCACATTCCAGCACCATGTCCTAGCTCTCTCAGTATCTTAATGTCCATTGCTACCTTCTATTGTTCTTTTGAGCTATGTTGTTCAAGTCTATGAGAGGTAGGCAAGCAAATATTTTATTGTACTTCACCAAATGAGTTTCCGAATCCACAATAATAAAACAGTAGGCAACTTAAATGCAGGAGACCAAACAAGCTTTTTATTTCTATAAAAAAACAACCTTAAATTAAAATGCAAGACTAAAAATAAAATGCAACCTAAAATACTCACAGAAAGCTTCTCTGGGCTGATCCAGTTGTTATCTGGGAACTCCACTTCAAATTTGATATACAGATCTCCCTTCTCAAACGGATTGCGATACTGTGGCATACCTTCACCCCACACTACTCTGACAGAACCTGCAAAGCAAACAGGGTTTTGGGAAGTGATTTCATAAATTATGACCAATTTAAAAAGGCAACCCTCACACCTAAGCATTTGTGCAACAATAGCAAAAAAAAAAAATTAACTCCGTTGACGGAGGTCATCGGGTGCCAAACATACCTGGCTCAATTACTTTACCAGCAGGGTACTTCACAACAATCTGTCTGCCATCTAAGTGTTTCAGCGTGAACTGGAATCCACAAAGTGCTTCAACAAGGCCGATTTTGTGAGTCATGTGCAAGTCATTGGCATCTCTTTTGAATGTCTGGAAGAAACGTTATACGCTTTAAAGCCACAGTTAAATTAAGAGGGAATAGAAATATTCCACCTCAAATGAGCATCTAAGACATTAAGCAGAAAGGGCATCAAATTCACAAAGATATCTTGTATAAACCAGACTACATTCAACTCAAAGATGACGCTACTCCTTGCTTTAAAAATTTTTTTTAAAAAAAACCACACTTGTTAAAAGGCTGTGGCTTTCCACATTATATCCAGCCAAATTGGTACACTTCACTTCATATACACTACAGCAAAGTGAGGAAACTTGCAAAGCCGGGTCTCAGGAATCTAGCTTAAAGTGCATGTTTTTGTTGATTACATTTGATAAGTATACTCAGGTTCAGAATTCTCATTAAGGACAATGGCAAAAGTTTAAGACTTGCATTTTGAACATCGTCCTGTGTGCTACCAACACATGACTTTCTCAAAGCATCCTTAAGCAGGCTCAGTCTGCTGGTGACATGGAAATTAAACCCTGTACTGGCTCCATTACGCCAATGATTCAAGTTAATGTATTCTATTGGACAAAATAATGGCACAAGTCAATATAACAAACATTTCAGTAGTACTGCTATAAATTAAATGCTCAGCACAATTGTGCACTGAGCCGCCAACACAGCCTGCACTGTCCTGCGTGACGGTCACTGGTGACATGTTTCGTTTCTAAAATTATGTGAAAGAAATACAGAAACTGTTGGTGCCTTTCCAAGTCTTGGTTTAGAATTCCAATTCAAGCATTAACTTAAATATATCCAGGTCATGAGAACGGGAAGGTTCTGGCTCCTTACATCAAAACAAACGCAAGGCTTAAAGTAACAACCTTACCTCATGCTCCTTCTCCTGCAGGACAAGGACAATATCTCCAGGTTCCACTCCAGGCGCCTGGTCGGCCTCCCCTCCGAAGGTTATTTTCTGACCATGCCTCATGCCTTTATCTACATGAACCTCCAGGATTTTTACCTCTTTCACCACTTTCTTCCCCTCACACTTTTTACAACGGTCTTTTTCATTTATCACTTCACCTTTGGGTATAATGAAACAGGATTCAGTTTATGACAATAGCAAGACAGCAAAATGTAATCGCACTGAACAAGTCATGATTTACAAGGACTTGTATACAACTTAAAAATTCATTCCCTCTGGAAAGCCTCTAGATTTAAGCAAAAAAAAAAAAGTCTTACCTTCACCATTACAGTCAGTACAGACAGACTGCATCTGCTGGACCATACCAGGACCCAGCTGTCTGATCATTATACGCATGCCACGACCCCTGCACGCTACACATTTCTGAACAGCTCCGGTCTTACCGCCCTGACTGTGAAAGAAAAGAATGATGCACTTTTAAAGAAATGAAACATTATGCATTACAGGAGAACTAAAGACCCATAGTACTACAGCTTGAATTTAACAGTGCTTCTGATACAGAATGTAATGCCATATCTTTACATACCCGTTACAAGTATTGCACAGAACATTCTTGCTTAGTTGCAGTTTCGTTGTTTTTCCATTATACAAATCTTCAAGAGAAACCCTGTCCGGGGCACAGCAGATATAAGTTGAGAAAACACCAAAACATAAGCGATCTAAAACACCCAACGAATGAAAAATGGTTATGCAGTATACAACATTTAAACTATGCATTACATACATAAAAACATACATGCATATAACACCACACAGAAATGTAGATACACACATACATTAAATTATTTTATATACACATCACACACACTGGGCTGGGAGATATGGCTGTAAAACAATTTCTCAATATTTGTCACAAATTAGACAGTGGATAAAAAAAAAAAAGTGTATAGAATTAAACGTTAGGTTATTCAAAAGTCAAACATACAGAGGCAAGTTGCATCCACATGGTGCTGCAAACAAATGTCTACCGTATACAAAAGCATGTATACACATTAGTTCCTGGCACTACCCAATCTGTTTGATCTGCCATTTTAGAGCAAACCATATTGTCCACGTTTTCAAAACATGCATAAAATTGATGTAAAATTACATTATCAAGCAATATCGTATGGAAAAATGTATTGAAAATAAAATGAAACTTCAATATAAAATCCCCAGCCCTAATACAAACACAACCCAATAGCATTGGATACAAGGGCCTGGCTGATTGAAAGGTGCACTTCTGCGAACAACCAAAAGGCAACTTGCATATCCAGATATGCCCGAGAGTCTGGTGACCCCCCCACCCCCAAGATTAATTCCAAGTTCTGATTTACATCAGACATTTACAAGAGTCAGGAATACTCTTTAATAGTAAAAAGTCTGAATGAGTAGGTAATGTCTCTGAAGGGGAGGGAGATTCAGAGGCAAGACAACCATAAATTAGATGACAAAATTAAGAAACTGCCTATGGCTCACTTGAGTGGATGGACCATATCCTCCCCCCGACGTCTTCCACCGTTTCGGCTTCTAGCCTGTCCTCCCATGAACCCAAACAGTCCGCCTCCAAAGATATGTGAGAAAATGTCATCCATGCCGGTGCCGCCTCCACCGCCCTCCCGGAGGCCTTGCTCCCCATAGCGGTCATACAGCTCCTTTTTCTCTGGGTTGGTGAGCACTTCATAGGCAAAGCTTATTTCCTTAAACTGAATTCAGAATAACACAGTCATTGTCAAAAGCCGGGCGGATTCACGTTTGGAGGGAAACTTCTCAGGAAAAGAAATGGTCTGACAGCCGTAATACACCTGGATAATCTGCCTCTCAGCATCATTAGATTTTTCGGGGAAAAAAAACACCAGGATTAAAATCACCGTTTTAACAACCCTTCTATATTTATTAGAATGACCTACTTTTCAGAATCTGCACTGCTACAATAAAAAAAACCCACACAGGATCACCAGTGTAAGCCCCTGAAGTAACAGACCAAACACAGGACACTAATTTAAGCACACTTCTTATCTGAATGAGGAGAGGCTCGATACCAATGAGCCAACAGAATCAGTTTAGTATTTAAGAACATATAAATGGGTACATTTAAGTATTACATCGCCAAGTAATATCGAAGCGTCTTCTACAAACCGGCTTAAGGGAAAGGGTAATAACTTCATTTTTCAAATCATATGCTGAATAAACCCCGGTTAATACATTTAATCAGGCTAAATAAAAGGTTACACATGCAATACAAGTCAGACGGGCTTTAAACGGCTATTTTAATGAAACACTGGCTGCACATTTGGGGGTAGATGCCGGAGATGTCCGAGACAAAGGCGAGGCCGGCTTACCTTGTCCCCCGCGTTGGGATTCTTATCCGGGTGGTACTCCTTCGCCAGCTTGCGGTACGCCTACGAGCAGAAATATGTACGCATTTCAAGGAACATGCCGCGGCTCATGTCACAGATAACACAAGTATTCCTGCGGAGGGAAACATAACAAACCCAATTCACGTAAGTGTACAGAGTGGGCCGTCTATTCCCGCGGGCCGCACACCCGGGCCCTAACCTGCTACAAGGCCAGCCCACCTCGGCGGCGGTCCGGCGCCGACACGGCCCAGGGCTGTACGCGGTGACAGCTAACCCGGGCGGTAACCCAGCCAACCCGGGCGGTAACCCAGCCAACCCGGGCGGTAACCCAGCCAACCCGTGCGGTAAGCCAGCTAACCCGGGCGGTAAGCCAGCTAACCCGGGCGGTAAGCCAGCTAACCCGGGTTAGCGCGTTAGACGGGCTGCCAGCGGCTGCCTAGCAACAAGCAGCGGCCGGCAGTTAGCTAGCAGCTTAGCTAACAGTGCTACACTCGGAAACCAGTGATAAAGGGTACGTTACGGAGAAAACTACTACTAGGGACCCAAACCACGAAGCCCCGATAGCCACACAGAGAGCAGGAATAACAAAGGGGAAGTCAGACAAACACGCCTTTCCCTTAGCTAAACATCCGCAGGCCCCACTAACCAACCCCCCCGACCGCCTAACCAGCTAACCGAAGCGAGCCGGGCCGCGAAAGGCCGCCCGTCGCTACCTTCTTCAGTTCGTTCTCCGAGGCGGACGGGGAGACCCCTAGGATGTCGTAGAGACGGGTGTCCGCCACGTTGGCCATGGTGCAGCTAAGCGGCGGCCTTTCGGCTCGAGAAACGGAGGAGGAGAGAAAGAGGAGCCAGCCGGAACCTTCATGCGCAATGCGTCACCTTTAACCTTTCCGCGTCACGCACACGCCACGCCCCCTCCCCCGGCCCTCCCCCCACCCTGTGCGCAAAACATTGATTCATTATTCCCCCCCAAGATGGCGCATAACACTAATAATAATAATAACGTGGTACTATTGCCGCACACTTTACATTATATCTCCTGGGCAGTGAAGCGGTAGCCTACTGCATTAGGGCAGTACTATTGACAATACTAGATATTTATGATTCAAGTATATTATGGACTACTACTAAGTATGCTATATGACAGTACTATTTTAAACATGGTAATGATATAGTAACTATTATTATTAACTGATGATTATTAGATCTGTAAAAGATAATATATATTTTAGACAGTAAATCCCATTACATGAGCTTGATAATACTAGATTTATTATAAAATAGTAGAAAATTATATGAAAATTTCGGAATGATTCATGTACAAACAATGATGTTATGGGATAATTGCGTTACCAGTGGTCTGGTTTTGTGTTATTGTCTGTTTTGTTAAAAAAAATTGGAGTTGATCAGACCCATAATTTTAATAAGGGAAAATGTTCAAAAGATGAATACATGTATGTGTTTATTGTCCTTAACATGTGATTACAGTTCAGGTAATTATAATATATATTAACCTAATAAAATCGAAGACTTTTGGCTATTTACATTTTTTCATTGTATTCATAGATTTTTATAAAAAATAGTTTTCCTTTATTGGGATTTTATGAAGAATATGACTTTAAGTATATAGGGCCTGGTTCTCAGTTTTTTATTATATTGTGGGCACACACACACACATAGCTGCACACACATATACACATGCAGACACACACTCTCTATCTTCTGACGGGTGCCGACTTACCAGCCAGTTTCACTTTGCCCTAGATGGGGGTCGGGGGGGGGTGTAGAACTGGTACTGCACGCTGGGGTCCAAATGTTTCAGACCAGATTGAAAATCTACAATATTTAAATAAAGTTTTGGCATGGGCTACGACATGCCAGCATTTCACAGTGGATCACTGGACAAATGCAAAATATCAGTCTATTCTTTAGGGTCATTCATGCCATCTGGTACAGATCTTTTGTAGAGAAGGATAATGATCCAAAACAAACCTCAAAGTACTAAGAAGAGCAAAAGTCTCCTGACCTCAAACATTCATGGGGGCACCAGAACACTGAGAAAGCTAGGCATGCAGTAATAGCACATGATCTTTGGAAGATCCTCAGATCATACTGCATAACATGGATCATCGGGTTTTGTGCAAACTCCTAGAGGTTATGGCAGCTCAAGCTCATGCTGTTATTAAAGCAAAAGGATTAAAACTTTCATTCAAATTGCTATGGCAATAATATAATTTGTAACAAAGAGTTTCATGTTAATTTAGAAAGAATATGCAAAATCTAAGAATTTTCAGTAGTAATCTCAATCATTTGGACCCCGGTGTTTATATAAAGTGAACAATGAACTTTGATTAGTTGATTAATTAATTTATCATTAGTCACATAAATGAATGCAGAAAAAAAAAATCTTCAATTCCAACAACTGTGGCTTATGTAAGTTGCTCCATACATATCAAATTCTATACCTGATCAGTGTCAAAATTAAATGTTGTGAAGAATAATCTAGTGTAGCAATATAATCTTGTATTGAGTTAAATGCCAGGAGAACCACGCATAACCACAACAGACACAGAGTCCAAAAACAAGAAAATCAGAACAAACTTAAAACAAAAGACAAAAACCTCGGAGGATATTAGCTAACTAAATCTTACCCTTGCCACTTATTCTTTTTGGGAGGGTGCAGTCTATCTGAATTTTTTATCCAGCTTTACAGTATGTATAACAAACAAACAAACGTGTGGATGAATTTATACCAGAAAATCGCCAGACAGTATAAGTGTATAGTTATGCAATGTGCACTAATTAATGCTCCAGTTGCATTATAAAGAAACATGGGGTTATTGCTTACTTTGGTGATATCTGTGTGTTTTGTGATGATTTGTAAACATATATATTTAGTTTGTTTTACAACAGTTGTTGAATCGTGGGTATGTCAACTTGTGCGACATTCATATCTTTGAACAAAACTTTCAAATATCTAATTTGAATTAACCAAAGCCTAAACACGTTCACAAAAAGTCTAAACACAATGTCATTTAAATAACATGGTTATCCACATGTTTGAAATGAGGATTCTGTATGATGCAATATTCAAAAGACAAGCCATCACTAAGCAGAAATAAGCACACGTCATCATTTTAACACAGTCAGTCTAAATTTTTCTTGTTTATTCAAATTAATTTGAAGAAGCCAATGAGCTAGCAGATCTTGAGTATATAATATAGAAAGTGTAAGTGTTACCCAGGCCTGGGTCTATATCTATAGGCAGTTTCCTTGGGTCAGCAGTGTTTTTGATAGGGTGGCCTTCAAACTTAAGTTTTGCCTAGGGCCCCAAAAAAAGTAGTGAGGTGCAGCAATTCCATATAGGGATGCTGTTCATTGACTTCAGCTCAGCATTTAATACTATAATTCCTCAGAAACTGCCCACTAGATTGAGGGGACTGGGCTTGAACACGTCCCTAGATCCTGGACTTTCTGACAGCCAGGCCTCTGTCAGTCTGCATTGGCAACTACACCTCTAGCACCATTACGCTGAGCAACACTGAGCACGGGAGTGCTGCAGGGCTGTGTTCTCAGCACTCTGCCCTTTACAGTACTCACCCACGAAGGCCTCAGTCAGTCCACTCTGGCACCTACTTCTCTGGCACCATCACACTGAGCACAGAGATGATTATAGACTTCAGAAAAACAAACACTGTCCAGTCACCTCTCACCATTGATGGCGTTGCTATAGAGAGGGTCAAAAGCACCAAGATCCTGGGTGTCCACAGCAAGGCAACCATACTTGTTCCCTTCAATTAAACCCGCATTTGCCAGGAGATCGTGGCAGCATCTGCACATTTTGTGCAGACGAAAGCGAGTGAGACTCCCCTCTCCAATTCACACCACATTCTATAGGAGAACTACAGAAAGTCTGCCATTCAGCTGCATCATTATCTGGTACATGCACTGCAAAGTAAAGTACGGGGCAGGAACCAGAGAGAAGAAATAGTCATATCACACTGACGGGATGCACAGGGCTTAACAACACCATCCGCAAGATAAGCAAACATTGAACTAGGCTGTGTATGCACTGTAGCCAACTAGAAACAATTTGACGTGTATTACTTGAGTGCAACAAGTCCAGCAAGGAAATAATAGTTTGGGAGGAACTTCTGAGGGAGGATGGACTTTAAGATGCTTTGGGGAATTTGTTGGGGGGACCCTCGCGGAAGGTGTTGGATGGAGTACTCAAGTACTTGAAAGAGATAGGCATAAGACATAGGGTTTTGTTTTTCCTGTCTATCTCTTGACCCACACTCCAGTCCAGTAGGTGTTGATGATGCACCTGACCCCCACAATAAGAAGAAGAAGAAGAAGAAGAAGAAGAACTTCTTGTAATCTGCCTGTTTGAGGCTCCAGGGTTGTGTACGGATGTACATTTTTCTCTCAACAATTCTTAAAGAGCTTTTTGAACACAGTATAGCTGTGTTGAGAGAAATATGCAAAATAGAAGTTTGACTTTTATGCACCTGGAGGCAAACAGGGTCTGAAGCTGAAGCACCTGGAGGCAAACAGGGTGAAGCTGAGGCACCTGGAGGCAAACAGGGTGAAGCTGGGGCACCTAGAGGCAAGCTTCCGGGGCTGGAAGCAGCACAATGGCCCATTTGGGGGCTGGGCACCTGGAGCATGGGCAAAGTGGCCCTCCCTGGGCCTGGATTCAGATACTTGGGCTCATGGTGTATGGTTGATGCAAAGACGGGCCATGGAGGCACGGGAAGAGCGACTGCCTCTTCTGATCCGAGCTTTGGATGCTTGGGAGAGGTAGGTGTGGCCTTACCTATGGCAGACCTTGGGGGATTAGGTGGGGGGAAGGACCTAACCGGGCTGGTGTCTGAGGTGCCGCGGTGGCCTCACCTCAACTGGGCACTGGACGGTGCGATGGCAGCCTCTCCTGGGAAGGACCCTCGAAGATCATGCGAAGCGGAAGCCCCTTCTGGGCTGGGCTCTGGAGGAGCTATGGGGGCCTCACCTGGACCTGGCACTGGAGGCATGGCAGCGACCTCTCCATGGACAGGTGTTGAAGGCATGGCAGCAACGTCTCCTGGGCCAGTCTCTGGAGGCACCAGGTTAGGTGGCATGACAGTTCCTCTTCTTCTTCCTCTGGTGATTGGAAAGGGCAGGAAGGGCAGTGGGGAGCTGTGGGAAGTTAGTCAGTGAACCTGCGGCGAGCTGTGAGGCTCTCCATCTCCCCTATACAATGCCAAACATAATTGTGTTTATTTTGTGACCTGCTGGAAAATTCTGTGGAGCAGGAAAAAAAATAAATTGTACAATTTCTAATCGTGGTGCGGTATTTGAAAATGATTGGGGTTTTGCATAAACAACAGGCATGCAGCAGACCTGACACAGCTACTTATAATTAAGTGTCAGACCTCATTCCTGCTGAGCACGGTTTTGTGCACAAGACTTCAAGTCACAACAAAACACTGGATAGCGATAAAGAAACAGGCTGTGCACTGAAACTGAAACTTTTTGGAATATATTATCAATTTTTTTTTTTTAACAAAAATAAAGTTGCTTGGATTGTAATAGTACTTTGGTAAAATGGTAGACCACCTTAAAAGTGGCATGTTAGATAGTAGTCTACAGTATGTCTAAAAACATAGTTGGGAGAACAGGAGAATTCCTTAAACACAGAGAGCTGGGAGGGACAAAAACATAGGCCATCTGGGGTCTCCAACGACCTCTCTTGGAGCTTGACGGGAGACACAGCAATGAATAAAGAGAAGCAGGTGAGCTAATGTGTTTTTCAAGAAAGTTTATGTGAGGAACTTGAGGAGTAACCTCAAGCTGTAAAACATACCTCCATTTACAGATCATACATGACATAGTGACAGATTAAAACACCTTTTATAATCAGACATAATGCAATAACCAAAATGAAACATATAAATGTATGTGATAACAATAGACAACTGTCCTAGCATAACGGGTTTTTGTCATTTTGAGACCACTTATTGCAAGGAGCATAATGTAAAGCAACCTTGCTTCCTATAAGAGCATCACAAAGACATATTATTAAAATCAGGCAAAGCAATGG
Source organism: Petrocephalus sullivani (assembly GCA_026780845.1). NCBI lineage: Eukaryota > Metazoa > Chordata > Actinopteri > Osteoglossiformes > Mormyridae > Petrocephalus > Petrocephalus sullivani. Next base: position 24,026,375 of record JAODKM010000020.1, read on the forward strand.
GACAGAAGCTAACAACATAGGACAAAAATCCTTTATACACAAAAAGGCCAGTTTATTTATTAATAACCCTAACATCACTGAACTGTATTTAAAAGAATGAGACCGACTGCACAATTTTTCGGAAGAGATTCTCCGTCAACTGAACAGTAAGAAAGGTGAGAATCTGGACTTGTTTCTTCTAAAAGTCCATGGATATGCAGTGTTTATTAATAGTGCCACTTTTGCTGCCGTGCATGTAGATCTCGCAGGGGATCTCCTCCATCACTCTGTCCTCGATGACATTCTCCGCGCAGTCATGAGCCTGTTTGTAGACACAACAGCTCTTCTTATAGGTGCTACTGAGTGTCCTCAGAGTTTGTGACTGGGAGAAGTCGTTATGGTATAACAGCTCCATGGAGCTGAGGTCGGCCTGGACTGGCTTAAGGCTGGAGGCCAGCGAGCCACAGTGGTGCTCATGGATGCATCGTGAGGCTACAGAGTTGCGCCGCAGCTTGTGATAGCCCTCCAGGTCATCTGATAGGTCGGCCAGGTCTGAGGACATCTCCTTGTCCCGCAAAGAGAAGAGATTGTAATGAGGTGGGTTGAAAACCTCCTGGAAGCCTGCCTTATTCAACGGAGGCTTCCGAGATAATATTTTTTTGCGTGGTTGCTTCACTTGCACCAGGATCGAAATAATAAGCAGAACCAAGACGATGCCAGCTGACACTCCAATGACGGTCCCACGTGCCCGGATGATTTGACTTATAAGGCTGCTGGACTTTTCTAATGAAAGAAAAGTATGTACATGTTAAATAAAATAAACCTCTGAGCCAGATATAACGTTACACCTCATTTCAACTACGAAGAACTGATTCTGAACATTTGGCCCGATAACAGCAGTAATAGTTCCTCTCATTAAATAGAACAGAGAGCTATCGAGCCCCTCACCTCTGCACTGGTTTTCATCCCATGGGTACACACAGTTCTGAACTCCATTGCAAACCAGCGAGTTATTGATGCACATATTGCTGTGGCAAAAAAAGGTGTCATCTGAACACGGTGCTGGAAGAAACGAACAGAGATCAGAGGCGAAGCTGTCAAAGGGTTAAACAAGAAACAGGATAAAATGAATTCTACGCCTGTAAGGATTTTGGATCTTAATACAGTATGTCTTTTTCTCCAAGAAAAGTTTCTAGCAGCCATGTGAAAGAGAAAATAGCCACACTGTAGGACTCTAACTGTGACACAGCCCACGTAACTGTAAGGAACAACATACTGCCAAGTACTTTTCACATAATGACAAGTACAATTAATTCTCTCTGAAATATATGTGGAAATGCACAAAACCCCTATATTATGGAACAGGATGCCAGTTTATGTACAGGATGCCAAGCTGGTCTTCAAATCTGGAATTATTAGTTTAGTCCAACTTACCCACACGCTAAAACGCAAATCTGTGATTATTGCTGCAGGCATTTTGGTACATACTACAAAATAAATTTGTATTTGACAGTACAGATGTCAAAAATCCCTTATTTGGCAATCCCTTATTTACAGAACCTTCTTATTCGATTGATACCTAAAATTAATATTGACACCTAGATTTAATATTTGGTGGACCACCTTTGGGACAGAGGAACTGCAATCAAGCAATTCATATGGCCATGAATGAGCTTTCTGCATCTTACCATTGACAGATTCGATCAATTCTATTTTGCTAAATTCTCCTGCTCAGATCTCTCTGCGAATAGGACTCAGTATTGGATACTTTGGAAGTTTTAGTTCTCAGGTTTCATTTTTAGATGTGAAGAACATTGCACAAATGTTTAATTTCAATAGTGTTAGAATCAGTATATGTAAATTCTTACGTTCTACAAATGAAGTGAAAAGCAGGCGGAATCGACTGAGCCGGCTGTTTTCGTCCGCCCACATGCGGACCACGCCCACGCCGTTGTCCAGCATAATGTCATTGGCGATAGTGCTGCAGTACTTGGCCTTTAGGTTTTCAATGGCACTGCTGCCATCATACACTGCCACAAAATTTTTCTTGCACTCGTTTGAGTGTTCCATCTGGTACTCTATAAAACGAAGATAGATCTGCAGAATAGGGGGTGCAAATATTTAGGTGATCAATTTTTATCATTGAAAAAATGCATTTTGCAAAAAAAACAATCACAATGGCAAAATGAAAACAGTACCTTACGATAGATAGATTGTGATTGAAATTTTGGCGACAGTCCTTAAAGTAGCAGACAATATATTCGTGAGACAATATAGGGTTCATACAATGAAAGATGTTTTGCCCTGACTGCTCAGACTAGTGGATATAAAACAACAAACATGCTACATTTTAGAGTAGAGGTCAAGCTCTGCCATCTTGTATATTAATGACCAATATCGTCCATTTCAGGAAGCAAAGAATTAGTGAGGTCCCAGCAGCCATCCTTTATAATGAAGCCATGATTAACATCTGAAAGTGACCGAGTGCTTGGCACTGTGTTCTACTTGGAGACTCATAACTTCATATTTCACATTTCCCCTTTCAGTATCTAATAAGGTGAGTATTTAGTTCATCATCTCCATTATATGATTTTCTGATCAAAATGTACTTATGAGCACATGCAAGGAAATACAAATAATCAAATGTTTGTGGCCCTTGCCGATTTTCTGGTTAATCACCCTGAACCGTCTACAATAATGGATTCAACGTGGATTCTAAAATGCATGAAGTTAACCAAAATAAGAAAACAATACAAACAAAAATAAACTATGGTTCTTTAATATATAAAACCTTAACTGTTGAAGGAAATCTACCACCAAGCGTCACTGTAATGGCAATGCTAACTCCAAAGGCCTTACTCTCCTGTAAAGCCTAACTCAAACACTGACCCCTAAAGCAGAGGGGGGGTTGTTCTTTCATTAGCTTAGCCCCAGGTTAACCCCAAAACACTGAGCTAAATGGTTTATTTCAGGTTTTAACAAAACTATGTCAAATTAAGCCTGGTTTTTCTGTCAAATGAGGCTAAACCAGTGTTACAATTAAATAAAAAAATGTGCTTGAAACAAAAAAAATACAGGGTCATATTTCATTATACATTTTTATTGTACTTTCAGCTATATGAAATAAGTTATTTGCACTTATCAAGTGAAATACAAAATAACCCGATCTTCAATCCTGCAATAATACTGTAGTGTACTATACTTTCGTATGTACAGAATTCAGGTTAGGTGAATATTGAATAGTGGGTAAAAAAAACCGAGCAGTGTCACAGAAAGTTAGCTGTGCTGCCTCTCAGGGAACAGTGACGATAGAAATGCTGACACAGGGAATAATGCTGGGCCAGTGGCTGCTATCAATTTTTTAGAAAATCCCCCAGGTAGAAACTGTCATTGCAACAATATATTCTGTTATAATTAAATTGTGTCAGGAGTGCAATGTTTATTACAACACGTACAGATAAGGTATTGCTTATTTTAGGGTGACCTTCAAGCTCACCTTAGATCTGGGAGGGGCACGCACAATCCAGATGCAGTCTACTGCACTGCCAGATTTAATCTTTGCTTCCTCTTCCACCTGGCTGGAGTGGATAACTCCATCAGAGCCCCTAAGTTCAAACTGACAATCTGAGAACAAAGAAATGAAAGAGGAAAGGAAGAGAAGAGCACAGAGAGAGAACAGAAATGAAGGATAAGGCATAAACCCAGTCTGTAAACATTGTATATCTAAGCAACGTCAAGGCAATAGGAGGTACCATCATTATTTTTACTTTGATTGACCTTGCATCAGCCTATTCCCAATAAAATAATAATAATAATAATAATAACAGTAGTGGATAGTTCAGGCCCAGAAAGTATTTTTACTTTCTGGGCCTGATTCTCCACCTCTGAATAATAATAACAATGTATGTTGATATATATAGAATACTGGTATAAACCCATGAAGCCCTAGGGAGCTTACCAGGAATTGGGCTAAAAATATCCCCGATGTGTAGACGAAAGTCAGGGTCTGAGGCGATACAAAGGAATTACATTACAATGATATTTTGCACTTAAACAAACAAACTACTCAAACAAGTAGTCTCCATCCATGGTCGTAAAGAGCCCTCAAGCTGATTTGTAGTGTCCTATACAGATGATTGTTTAATTAGATTTAACGAAAGATTAAAAGCATTTCGCTTGAGGCACAGACTGGACCAGTACATCGTGTTTCATAATTATGCCTTTTTAATGGCACCACCACATCTGCAAGACACCAGTATTAGAATATAATATAATAGAATAGAATAGAATAGAACAGAATAGAATAGAATAGAATAGAATAGAATAGAAAATTTTATTGATTTTATTTCTTCCCAATTGGAAATTTGGGTAGTCTTTGCATATCCCATATTGCTCTCCAAGAGACAGACAGGTATTACCAATATTATCAATGTTTTATCATATGTATTATCATATTACCAATGTTATCTCACTATCTTCCTATAATTGTGTAACTGAAAAATGTATTAATTAGGAATTTTGAATCAATTCACCAATTACCTGCTATGAAGGCATACTTGACTCGAAAGCCCAGCCCTTCCAGTTCCTCATCGCTACTAAACTTGATCCACATGAAGCGGCCTGTGGATCTGACCAAGCCAGGACTGTTGGGTCCACAGAAGCGGTTGATGAGAGGAGAGAAGCCGAAGGGACCGTCCCGTACCTCAATGTAGTCGAAGCGGCACTCAAAGGAAGGCTCAATGTAATAGGTCTCATCAAAGGCCAGCTCAATTCTCTGGCGGGGCAGGGCTGTGGGGGTCAGTGTTTGGGTCATTTTAACATCAAAGCAATCAAACAAGTGCCAGCCTTTTTACTGTCCAGATAAACACGTTGCATGTTGCTTTTTCATTAAAAATCATTTGAAAATTTTAATTATGCTTAACATTATTATTATTTTTAAACATGTAATTACAAGTCAAACAACCTGAATAGGAACAAGTCATAGAATAGAATAACAGAACAAGATGACAATAAGTATTACAATGGAGTGCACCAGAGAAAAACAAAGAAAACATCAATATTGTAACATTTCAAATATAAGTGTGTCTGGGGGGAGTTATTGACTAGTATCAGTGCTTTACTCAAGTGCTTTTAAAACATATGTATATGTTGTTTGCAGTGCATTTACTTCAACGCCTCCAAAGGTCATGCAAGGCTGTAGATTTGGTTTCCACATTGGTAGGGACCAAATAAGCCCCGAAACCGCCTGCTCCCCCTAAACACACGGTATTCCTAGAATACTGGTAGGGATATGGCCCTAATATCCATACGTCCATGGACGTTATAACGTCCATATATGCCCTTGCTTCATCCTTGAATTCATCAAAGATCTTGTTTTGAGATCATTGGCATAATAAAGGATGATTAAAGGTAATTGGCCTCGTTGGGTTATTTTTGTGTAACATTTGAGAAACATTTGAACAATTTGCTACAAGTTAACAAATTCAACTTCGTCTACACTGTGCTTAATAAAAATTTAGGGTTCATACAATGAAAGATGTTTTGCCCTGACTGCTCAGACTAGTGGATAACATCAATATTGTAACATTTCAAATATAAGTGTGTCTGGGGGGAGTTATTGACTAGTATCAGTGCTTTACTCAAGTGCTTTTAAAACATATGTATATGTTGTTTGCAGTGCATTTACTTCAACGCCTCCAAAGGTCATGCAAGGCTGTAGATTTGGTTTCCACATTGGTAGGGACCAAATAAGCCCCGAAACCGCCTGCTCCCCCTAAACACACGGTATTCCTAGAATACTGGTAGGGATATGGCCCTAATATCCATACGTCCATGGACGTTATAACGTCCATATATGCCCTTGCTTCATCCTTGAATTCATCAAAGATCTTGTTTTGAGATCATTGGCATAATAAAGGATGATTAAAGGTAATTGGCCTCGTTGGGTTATTTTTGTGTAACATTTGAGAAACATTTGAACAATTTGCTACAAGTTAACAAATTCAACTTCGTCTACACTGTGCTTAATAAAAATTTAACTACAGCATTACAAACTGAAAGTCTAAATCTAGACCACATGCAATCAGATGCCTACAGTATGTCACCATAAGGAGGGGTTATGGTATCTTTATTATCTTTTTGTCTTCAAAGTCCTTTCCTATGAGCTTTTCTTGTGTTTTAATTTCATTCTATAACCCCTTTTGACTGCAGGGCTCTAGAAGATTCACTCTGGTGTCAGTGCTGCGGGGCTTAGAGTGAACGTGGCGGGGACAGGTCAGCGGCAATGACCCAACAACATCCAGATGGCAGTCAATTATTACTGCTAGCAGAAGACAATTGACATGGCTCTCCCTACAGCAGGGAAGGGAGGAGAGAATGGGTGTTTATCGATATGCATACTCCACCATTCTTGTGTTCTCGCATTTGATGTCATCTTCTATTGCCGAAGTATAATTCCAACATTCAAAAACGGAAGTTTGTGCAGCCACAACTATCAAAGATGCATTGGTTGCATTATTGCCAACATGAAAACTCCCATGATTCATTGCGCCCCATTGCATTCTTGGGAGGCAAGTTAGCAAGAATGCTCGTGCCAAGAACATAAGTACGTTCTTTACATTCTTGGACTATCTGACTGTATGATGCAAACCTGCCTGGCTCACTCTCTGACGTCCTGAACAGGTGCACACCTCTCTTCCCACTACCCTGACTGCCCTACCCAGCGGCGGATTAATGAGGTCAGGGGCCACTAGGCTGCACTTTCTGTAGGCCCTTCTGCCCCTGCTCCCAAAACAATACAACAATTAACTAGTCAATATCAGTAACTATAAAATCATTTCTACAAAGTCAAAAAGAATGTGACGCTGTATCAAACAAGAGCAATTACATCAGAAGGTACTGTACAACAAACCAGCAAGCTTACAATTTCACATCAGTCAAATGTAGTAACCAGAAAGAGCTCAACAGAGACCTCTTTGAATAATCCATACACCCATTTTAAATGCTCACTTTAAAAAATAATGATCATTAAAAAAAAATTAAAAAAAAAAAACTACATGGCCAATAGGCCACTCTGTGCCCCCAGGCTGCAGCCCATGCAAGCCTGTTCTGTAACCTGCCCCTAAATAGTCAATGCTAACACCTTCCAGCAGCATCATAGTCAGACAAAGCAGAAGTAGATTTCATTAATTACAGTGTACAGACTACGAATATTTCTGCTACCCTGCCTAGGACAAAGGGGTATAGAAATTGGACGGACGGATAGATGGAGAGACGGATGGATGGATTTACAATTTGGTAAACAATAATGTTTGCTAAAGGTAAGTGGCTTTATTGGCTGGGGGATATGCACAATTTACATAAGTTACAGTAAGGCTGTCATTCTGTTTTGCATCAGCCAATCAGAATATAGCTTACATGTAAACATGTTCCAGAAACATAAAGTTGTACATGTATACTGTACCTTCCAGAATGAAAACACATTCCTTGTTTGGGGGATATGTGTCAGGATAATTAGGAGAGGTGAAGAGTCCTCCGTTGGAATTCTGAATCCAGGTGCCGCACTGCCCTGCACTCTTACTGGTCTGGCCCACATTATGCAGTCCTGAAGATGCGATTGCAGTTATTAGCACATGAGATCCTTCAACACATCAATGGAACAGATACTTCATTGGCTTCCTGGTTGTTTATTATTTAGCAAGAAATCCACAATATAGCAATTTAGCATACATTACCGATGTGCATATAAGGTGCCATTATAGAAAAATTATATTATTTCACATTATACCTATAACAGATTAACTGTTACAACTAAGTAAAGATATTTATTGTTGACTTAATAACAAATAAGGCAAAAACCTTTTGTTTTCTGGGCCAGTACTAATCCTTCTTCAATCAGAATCAGAAGAACCCAAGCTGGAAGTAAAAGCAATAAAACATATTTAATAATAATGTGTGATTCTTATTGAAACAAATAAGGAAACTGATTAAATCTAATATCTACGAATATGTGCCATATTGCTATGAACTCCAACATCTTTCATTCATAGCACATTTCACAAGGTTGAGAGCAGGGGCATAGCTGGAAATTCTGGACCCCCTGATAAAAAGTCACCCTGTTCCCCTCCCCCAAAAAAATTTATGTATAATTTTACATACTCAATTGCTCCTATCAAGTGCTGGGCATCCATGCCCCTCCAATGCCCCTAGTTGAGAGGTACAACCATCACATTGTCTCCAGAGGACTTTCATATTGAATACTTATCTGCCTTCTGTTAATTTGCAGATAAATACGTATATTTGTGTATTTAACAGATGCAGTTGTCCAAAGTGACAGTTAAGTGAGGTAAATGGCACATTAGAAACACACGTGTGTCAAGGAGTTAACAAGGCGTAGGTGTGGCTATGAGCTTCCAGTGAATGCCCAGGTATGAGTGTAAGCAGAGCTGTGCAATGCATAGATAGATGGATGGATGATGACAGATGGACAGTCAGATGGGCATGTGGGCAGATTCGATAGATAGATAGATAGATAGATAGATATACAGATGGGCAGTTGGGCAGTTTTGATAGATAGATAGATAGATAGATAGGTAGACGGGCAGTTTGTTGCTCAAATCATTAGATAGATTGCTAAATCAGTAAAAACTGACTGGGAATACAACCATTAGAGTATAGATATATGGTACTCCATAATCCCCAAGAAGCATTTGGGGGTACCATCAACTTGAAATCACCCAGCATGGAAACTGTGGGCTCTGCACTCTCAAGCATTCAAAGGCGGATCGGCTCACGATGGCAGCAGAAGGACAAACAGGATAAGGCTTGTAGGCCTGAGATATCGAGACACCAAGCAAACACTGGCAGAGCCACACAGTATCAGCGAAAAGCCACAGTATGCTGGAGCAGGATTCCCAGCTGCAGCAGTCTTGGCAGATAAGACACTGCTCTGTCAGCGGATAAAAATATACCACATGCCGAGCAAAAGCACATTCAGTCGATTATGCTGTGCAAATTCAGGGGGACATATTGTGGACACAGAGTGCACTCTCTGGACAAATAATCGTGTTAGAAGCAATATATACAAACACCCAATTAAAATAAAAATGGCTTATGACTAACTGAACACCTTTAAGAACACCCTTTAACCAGAATAAGACTAAGAATAAGCCTATATGTCCACGTTTCACATGTACCATATGTGTCCCATAACTATTTAGCCAGCTTTTCTAAGACCCAGCTGAGCTGTTACCTATCCCTAACTCAGTGTTTCTCGTCCCGGTCCTCTGGGACCCACAGATGGTCCACATTATTCCTCCCTCCCAGCTCTTTATATACACGCACACTAATGATTATTCTACTGTTATTTTAGCACGCTTCAGTGTCAGATGCAACACGAGATCGAGCAGGAAAGCGCAGGAACTGACATGCGCATTAGGCCTACGCGATGCCTTTATTTGTTACTTTTGTTAGAGTACATTTTTAAATAGTGTTATTATGATTATTATTATTATTATTATTTATACTGTTATTTAAGAATTGTGCCAGTTACTTGACCATGCCAGTTACTTGCTTGACACAAGAGCTTTTTCAGTGATTAAAACTACATAATATGCAGTTGAGCTAACATATTATGAACTCCCATCTTAAAGATGATCCATAACATAATGAAAAATATTATAAATCCAGACACTTCTCTTCTGCTTGCCTGACTTGTGGGATCTAATGCAATAAGTGGGTATGTAGTAGAATGCATGCAGAAAGTGACGTCTGTGAACCAAAATACCGGTTGAGGACAATCTGTTTTGCAGAACCTGGGAAAGAACTGTAATCCAAAGGAGAAGAACCCATCTGGACTGGGTCATCAGCATTTCCCACATCAGGCATAATCATGCACATTACTGCAGGAGAGCAAACACAGTCCTGTCTGGGCAGGAGAAACGGTCAATATGAGAAAATTACCATACAAATTATTCGATGAGAAGCACAAAAAAATCAATTTAGTGAGCTCAGTATAATATAGTACCTTAACCAATTTTTTAGAACTGCACTGGTGGGCAGCAATTAGGATATCACTGCAAAAGACAAAATTACTAATTAGTTAATGATCAAATTGATGTATGTCCTCTTCTGATTGCAGATCTGTGGCAGAACAGAGAAGAAAATTAACATCCTGTTAACAGAGTTTTCGTGTAATTTTTATACCGCTTGCCAGTCCCAGGTATCACAGCAGGAAGGAACCGGCGAAGCCGCACAATTTCAATCAAAGCGGTTTCATACTTATAACAGCCGCACCCAGACAACAACCAACACCCAAAGCCACATACCCCTGAAACGCAGGGTGGTCTCATGGCTCACAGTAGGTCACACACACGGCGAGTGTCTAGACAAAGAGACACGCGAAGATTGGGCAAAGACTGAGTACAAACACAGGTAAGGGTCCAGAGGACAAGACATACACAGTGGCTATGTACAAGGCTCAGGAGCATGTTGGAAAATACTAATATACTCCACTATGAAAAGCCATCTTATCGGCCCTACAGTATTTTATACTATTTCTAGTGTTTAGATACACACTATTTCTAGTGTATAACTAACAAGCTCCAATTTAAGAATTATTTTGCTACTATTTTTTGGTTAGTGTAACCCTTACCAGAGCTCTTATTAATCCAGTTCAAAATTTATCTTATAGATACAGGTAATATTTATGTTAAGGATTAAGTAGCCTTCTTTTGTTACTCATCTGAATAAAATTATTATTTTTAAGTTTCTGTGTGTGCCAATTAAAACGGAAACTTATACTTATACTGTGCTTCCCACAGATTTATTTTAGGTGGGTGAGAATTTTGAAAATTCACACATTTCTAGCAGAACCGTTGCTCATGTATTGCTTGCCAAGCATCTAAAATACGGAGATTCCTAGGTGTGGATGCGTCATCCGGAACTTGATGGAGAAAGCACTTTATTGTTATTATTCTGGCCCAAATTTACCCCAGATAAAGTATTGTAATTTTTCATAAATGCTGCCACATTTTTCTCAGAATTTCCCAGAGTGCATGAATGTGTTTGTGTGTGTGTAGGTGCCCTTTGAATGATTTGCGTGTCGTCCAGGCTGTATCCATTGGGGGGGAGTCCACAACTTACAGTTTTTCTCTTTAGCTTTGGCATGTTTCCTAACACATACCTAACATAAAGCCTGTAACTTACCCAAAACAATTCTACCAATGAAGTAGTCAGTGCCACCATAATGAGAAAAGAACAATCTGCATCATTTTAACCATGACAGTCAAAATGTTTAGACATATTGTCAGTATGTCAGTGTAAATATGCTCCTGAGCTCCACAATTCCGAAAGATAGTCGGTTGCCACATTCTCATTGTCACTGACTGATCATTTTTCTTTAGCAAACTGATACTGATTCATATCAAAGGCACCAGTTTTAACATTGCAAGGCTCTAAATTACACGTATGTAAAGTTCACTGGCAACTTCTTAGATCTCAAAACACAGTACAATAGCAATCAAAACAATCACACAGGACTGCATAACACGAAAACAGCAAAATGGCACAATGACTAACATGATGATCACTTACATTTCTAGTTTTGCGTGTAAAATTATTAAAAGTTAATTATTATTGATTATTAAAAGTGAGAAACGACAATCTATTTAGACTAACGAAAATAAAGCAACTGAAAATTGTGTTAAATGATGACAATCGTGCAAAATGTTTTGGATATATGCATGAAAATATTCTGAAATTTGTGCAAAGCAATGAGAAATGATTCTCTGCTGTGACATTATGGCGTGACGACTCCACTTGTCGTTTTGCAAATGTTGGTCATTTGAGATTTGCTCCAAAGCAATCGAGTAAAACTGTAATAAATTAAATCCCAAGGTCTACTTATTTGGTGGTGAATGAAGCCAAATTAAATATTGTGGGGTATACAACCCTCCCCCCCCCCTCAGTTCCTGTGCCCCTGCCCTCACCTGCAGTGTACAGGATGAGCAGTTGGAGGATGGGAAGGGATGGATGGATGGATGGATGTAGGGATGATGGATGGATGGATGCATGGATGATGGATGGATGGATGGATGGATGGATGGACTACCCCGTTTCTACAGCAGGTGGCGACCTTCTCCTAATGTTATTTGGAAACCACAGAACCAGGCGCGAGAGTGCAATAAGTAGCTCAGCTGAAAAAAACAAGGTAGCGAATGAAATGCAACGCTGCATTTATCTGTGTCAGAGGCAACTTTATACCAGTAGTAGATGCAACAGCAGATACATGCAAAGAGTTAATGCATATCAGTGATCAATGCGTTCCCGTTACTCAAACTCACCTGTGTGCATTTCCTCTTCCAAATGTTGTCACCTTCAGATTTGAGAGTAGCTTTCCATATCCATTTTCCGAACTCAGAGACAGTATTCGCCCTTTAATATTTCTTTTCCATTAATTCTAAATTCCATCGCAAATGTACACTCATTTTTTTTCTTTTTACCTACAGAAACGCAGCGCTTCAAGCCCACCCGAATATAATGCGTTCTGCTTTAAATTCTATAAATAAATCTAAACAAAACTGTAGTTTTTTTTTATAATAATAATAATAAGTATTATTATTATAAATATTATATTATAAATATGTTTGAGTGAATGAACTAGGCAGCAAGGAGGCTGCTTACAAGTGCGGACCGCGCCAGCTCTCACGTGCCGCCCGCACTGGCACTGTCCTCCGGACGAATGAACGGCTCGAGCTGTGAATGCTGTCCTCGGTAACACCGGGCTGTAGCGTGCGCGCGGAGGCGGGGCGAGAGCGCGGCGAGGACGCAGCCATGTGTCTCATAATGATAATAATAATAATAATAATAATAATAATTAAGGTATTTATGGGAATTGATGTTTGACTCTCTGGGTTAAGGCTATACTACAGTACTTTACTTTACTGAACTTTCCTTCCAGGAGATGAATGTATCAAATGTAGTTGTAATTAAAGTGTGCCGAAGATTTATTTCCCCTCCAAAATGTAATTAGGACCTCAAAGACAAATTTAGCCAAAGTATTATTTTAAAATTGTGAAGATTCAGCCCAATATTATTTCATGAAGGAATTACAGTGAAAGAGTGCATGATCGGGCATAATCACTAAATTACTCTGAGCCAATGTCCAAATTCACAGGTAGTTTTAGATGACAGAAAAAAGCAATACTCACCAGTCAAAGCAATGGGTCCGGGGGATGACCACTTGAGCCCCCCTAACCCAAAGATGCCAGAAAGGATTAGCTGACTAGCCTGGTCCGCCCTAGGGGCGTGGCCTATATCGTTTCTTCACCTGCCCCCTACCCCCCCCACCCCGCCCCCGAACCCCCGAACACCCAGCTGGGACGACATTTTGCTCTGTCTTATTAAATACGTGCATTTTAAACTATCGCTATTTTACTTATTTTATCCTTGATGTCTTTATGTGATGTTAATCTTTGTACAAAACATACAAACCTACCTCACGTACCGCCAAATTTCCTTTAAATATCACGTGCCACTTCATCGGTTCTCCGTTCATATGTCAACTAATCTGGTAAATAATTTAGCAATACGAGCAAACGGCCCAGTATGTATTTGTGTGTGCGTGTGCATTCACACTTCGTGGAATATGCAACATTTTATTTTAAGAAAAATTATTTTTGTCCTACGCATCAAAGCTGTGTACAAAAAAGCGTCCTACACTGCGCAGCTGCCGCTATCATCAAGGCTTCTAATCCTTGCCTAATTTGAGCTGTTTCTGTCTGCTGAATGCAGTCATTTTCCGTAATTTACTGCATTTATCAAATTGGACCATATGCGATACTTGATGTTGGTTTATTTGTGAAGACTAGACGCAGATATTATTCAAGTGCAGACCCAAAAGTTTAGTTCCAGACCTGCAATCCAAGGGCAGGTAGAAGTTATACAGAAGAATACAGATAACACAGGGCAATTAGGCAAATGCAAAATATTATATGAAGCACCAGAAAGCCATGGTTCCTTGCAGGAGTCGTACACAGAGAGCAGATCATTGTATGTACTTATGAAAGTGAAAGGTGATTAATTGTCATTGTTGACACACCACATCACACGAAATGTGTCCTCTGCATTTAACCCATGTGGCATTGAGGCACAGCAGGGGGCAGCTACGTGAGCGCCCGGGAAGCAGGGCTTGGGGGTGGTACCTTGCTCAGGGTACCTCAGCGGCACTTGTGGGTCGAGGACTCAAACTGGCAACCTTTCAGTTACACAATCACATCCCTAAGCATTATGCCACCCCTGCCCGAGATGAAACAGAAAGCATAAAAACTGGGAATTAAAGTGGTCGGTATTAAAATAAAAAGCACTCTGAAAAACTGAGGTCCAGAACCCCATGACCCAGAAAGATATGTGGTTTCGGAAAATGGATGGATGGATAGATGGACCATGGTAAAAACTACATAACAGAGTGCATAACGACAACATAGTATGGCTGGTGAACTACTCTTTGTCGAAGCCACATACTCAGTTTACCATAACTAGCAGTCTTCATGCTTATTATTTACAGATGAAATGTGGGTCGGGGACTCAAACTGACAACCTTTCAGTTACACAATCACATCCCTAAGCATTATGCCACTGCCCCAGATGAAAGAGATAAAAAAAAATTTAAAAAGCGGAGCCGTTAAAGTGGTAATAAAAAGCACTATGAAAAAACTGTATGTTAGCCACCTTTAAAATATGTATTAAAGAATGGTTGAGACTATACCACATTGCTAAATAATTAACTGAGCTTTCCTTATAGGAGAACAATCATTCAAATGAAATTCTAATCAAGGTGTGACAGAGGCTTTTCCCCCCTGCCACAATATAATTAGAAGCTCAAAGACTGCAGATATTGAGCTAATGTGTTATTTTAATATCGGGAAATCTCAATTAAATTCCCAGCTCAATATAATTTCAGGTAGTAGACTATGATAAAAACTACATAACAGAGTGCATATTCACACCCAGAGGTGGGTAATTCTGGTCCAGAGAGTACAAGTCCAGACCGAGATTTTGTTTCAACCAACCAGTTGCACGCAATAGGGTGGTTGAAACAAAATCTTGGTCTGGACTTTTACTCCCTCGACCTGAACTACCCACCTCTGCTCACAACACAGTATGGCTGGTGGATAGAGTCATACTCAGCCTACCATAACAAGTCACATTCATGCTTATTATCTACAGACAATTTGAGGTTACATAAAAAACATCGATCAAAGGGAAGTGGTGCTAAGGAGTCAACATAGCATCCACAAAATTCGGTATCTGCGCTAGCAGAAAACATAGCTCCATTAAGGCTAACCCATCTGTTCCTCCCACACTGCAGACTTAGTGATAATGATTGTGGACTCTTTCTGGAAGGGTACCAGATCTCTCAAATGTGTTCAAATACGCTTCAATAAAGCTGGTATTCACTGTTAGCAAATCACATTATCCCTCCTCAGTCTGGCCTTTTATGTAAATTATTAGTGTATGTGTTTAGGTGAAAAATGTTTTAAATGGTAATCAGGGAACTTAGGTCAACACATTGCTGCAGTACAACTGCCAATATTATAAAAAAAAGTTTTTACCTAATCTCTGCATGCCCCTGTGAGGCGGTCTGTTTTTGGCAGGATGGATTTAATGTATCTTGATTCAAGTCCAATTGGTATCTCAGTCTTGTAGATGTAACTAAGCGCATAGGAGAGAGTTTGATATTGGGAGAGACACAGTTTAACAATTTGCAACCAGGTTTCCACGTCCCTGGTTGTAAGTATGACAAGCACATCAACAAATCTGCAGCTCTTTTTCATGTACAATAAATTACTTATCTGTGCTTATCTGTGTTTGTTAACCATAATGTAAAGAATCTTTCTTGGGTAATCTATCTTGGGTAAGAGCTCTGCGCTGTTTTTCAGTGTCCTCACCATGCCTGTCTGTTACAGTATGATTCATTGAGTTGCTATAGAGGCAAATTGTGTGGCTGCAACCTAAATCTTCTGTAATTTGAATAGACTGCAGTTACATTGAACAATCTTAAGGCATAAGATTCTGAAAAATCGGAGAGAAATGGTTTTACTTTTTGCTGGAAATTGCTATCCACAGCAATATGCAGAGAGAGACTGCCATCCAGCTGTGTTAGGAACATTACAGGGAAGTTCAGTTTTTTTTATCTTAAAAAAGTAAGGAAATGAATTGATTACATTTTCATCCATTAATATAGTATTCACTACAACTCACTGTGAGATTGAGTCATTTTAATTTCGCTGAACACCTAAGGAGATAAGATGCAATTAATTTCTCCATGTGCTATGCATAATTTAGCAACACAAAAAGCTAAACATATTGTTTCCATTCCTGAGAACTGCATGTTTTTTTCCCTAACTAGTGAGAATTGTGCATACATTATTTATAGCAGCATATTTAGTGCAGTGATTTAGTACGGTGTAGTGTACAAGTTAATTAATAAAAATAATTATTTACTGGCCTGTATTTAAAACTACTCTGAAATACAAAAGGAAACCAGCATAATTAGTGCAAAAACTAGTGATGGGAATTGCGGCTCTTCTGGGAGAGCCAGCTCTTTCGGCTCCCAAGTGGCTCCTCACATTTTTTGTTTGTTGTTATGTGTAAAATGAATTACCAATGTACAGAACATACATTATATCAAATGTTTATTATTTATATGGCTTATTATACTAAACATGGTATAGAGAGCTACACAAAATCAATTTTAAAGTACAAAAACAAATACCCATCTCAGTTTGACAAAAAAGATCCAATCTCTGATTGTATGTATAATAATTAGAGAATCACACAACAAAATATAAACGAAAATGTGGAAAACAAAAAGAAATAAGCAGCATCCAGGTAGCAGTTTTAGCTAGTCTGTAATGAAGATCGGCATTAAGAAAAACCAAGTGCCTGAGCTTTGAGGGGTTGATCCTGTATCTCCTCTCTGTTAATATCTGCCCTGTACTGGAGAAGATTCTTTCTGAGGGGACCGATGTTGCTACAATGCACAGTCTCCATGCCATCACGTGTGTAAGACGCGAGTAGACTGAAGCCTTGGTCTCCCACCTGCTCAGTGGGTCTGCACTTCTCCGGAAAAGAGACTCCTCCAGGGAAGATCTCACTTCCAGTATTGCATCTGCTGAGGGATTCATCCCTCTCTCCCATATCTGTGTGTGTGTGTGTTTGTGTGTGTGGTGTGTCTGTAACCCCTCCACCCGCAAATTTTCTTTTTGCAGGGTGGTAGGGGAAATCTCATTAATATTCATGAGATAAGCAGTACCTAATACCTGAGTAGGTTAGACAGAAAAACCAGGAAGCACATGTCGATGGGAGCAGGTTCACTGGCCAGTCAGGTACTATGTCTGTCATGAATATTAATGAATTGACCAATCAGGTGGCGGGTCTCTTATGAACATTAATGAGACTTCCCTTACCACCCTGCGAGAAGAATATTCGGCCCCCTGCTCAGTGTGGATGCACAGAAGCCACCACACAATATGTAGCTGACCAATCACATGCAACTTGAACAGAACAAAAATGAAAGCAGCTCCGGCTCCGAAGCAGGAACGGGCTCCGATCGTTCTCTAAGAGCCGTTTCTTAGACATACCGACACATCACTAGCAAAAACATAGCACTATGTGAATTGTTCTCTCTGTGCTATGTTCGGTTTGGTGGTGGTGTGTGTGCCCTGTGATGGACTGGCATCCCATCCAGGGTGTCCCCTGTCATGTGACTTGTGTTTTGTAGGATAGGCTCCAGGTTCGTTGTGACCATTGGCTGGATAAGTGTTTATGGAACATTTATCTAGTACAATTGGGAAAAGCAGAAGGCCGCTGAAGCAACTGGAATCAAATCTTCTTCAATCAAATAAAATCATGGGACTAGGTACCGTCACAGGTACAGGATCCTAACCCACAGAGCCAAATACCAGCACAGAACTTATCACTCACACTCAAACTGCACTCAGGATTTGAGCTGGTTTACATTGTGAGCCTCCGTTTCCCCTTTTTACCAAACATTACATATATTTTTGGTTGAACGGCACGGCACTAATCATTATATTTAATTGTTCATATTGACATGATGTTTGTTACATCAGATATTTCTCATCAACATAAAATTTCATTAGCGAAAGAAATCCTACGGCAAAATCGAAGTGAAGGGATTTTGTCACATATAATTCCTGACGGTTACTCTCCAACCTTAACTTTCAGTTTTTTGACAGTTTCAGTGTGTTGTTCATTCTACACTATATAGTCATTACATACACTAATATATAAGCCAATGGGTATCACAACAACAGAAAGCCATTCTGGATAGTGAAGAAAATATACCTCCATTTCATTAGTAGTCAGAATGCTGATAAAGCTTTTAATTCATTTAGATAATGGCAGGAATACCTCCCTAAGGGGTGCACGTAACAGTCTGTACGACAGTGGGGCAGGTTGTGGCTCCTGGTTTCCTCAAGGTGAGCTGACAGACATAGGGGATTGTGGTGATGATGGCTGCCTCCTGTCTCTTTTTAGCTGTACATGGTAAAACTGCTTTATTGTGTTTCATTTTTACCCTCAGTGACCGGGATCCCACCTAGATACCAGCTCGAAGAAGAATTGTTTCATTTACTCCATAGTTGACACACCACATTTTTTCTCAATCGCTGAAACCGTTCCTTGTTCGTGTTGGAGTTTGTACTTTGCTGACCCCTTACATACCCTCTTAATCCCAAAAATGGGAACCCTAATAAACCCAATTCCCCTGTTATGTGACCAGAGTGCATATCACAGTCCGTCTGATACACTTTCAGGAGGATCCCTAGAGAGCACAGATGTGGAAAGAAACCAGACACTTCAGTTAAACTCTCCACATTTTGAGTGTGTGCGTGTTCACGATGCTCGTGCTTAGCGTGCAGTTATGTATGTTACGAACGCGAAGGAGACAGAAGAGCAGCCTTCGCCGTGTTGTGTATTTTGCATATAGAGCCAGCCAGCGGTTACCATGACTGACAGCTTCATAAACTGTCCGGATCACAGGACAGCACAGCACGTCTCGCTTGTCAAGAATGAAATAAAAAGCAAGAGTACCTTCAATAAAGAAGGTTCTCATGGGTATTGCAAGCTCTTACAAACACATTTTTTCAATTTTTAGGCAGTGACCTCATTTGATGACCCCAGAGCTGATTTTCATTAAAATCAGACCCCCACCCCAATAAAGGCTTAGTCCCTCTTTTCATGAATCCTTAGTGATGCTCTTGACCTCAACCATTTATAAACCCTTCTCAAAGTTAATGCAAAACAACAGACTTAACTGTGGAAAATTTAAAGAGGGAGAGAGAACGTAGCATCACTTACAAGATCTTTTTTTTATTTTGTGACAGAGGCTGCAACCTTTTCTATGTTCAGTAAGGTCAGCAGAATATGAATAGGGTAAAGATCCCATCCAGAATTAAAAGTAGGAACAATAGCAGTCTGGGCTCACAGCTGTGGTGGATTTGCTAGTCTGACAGGACACCGTTTTTATGCCATGCCGGATCATTTTCTCGAATTAGTGTTTTCCAGCTGTGGCTAAAGAAGGGCAGAGGCCAGATCTGGCTGTCCACCACCTTGGTGCTGGACCCTGACAGGTGGTCACTGTTCTTAGTGCTGTAAATATATATACTCATATATACACTCACCTAAAGGATTATTAGGAACACCTGTTCAATTTCTCATTAATGCAATTATCTAATCAACCAATC
>JAODKM010000020.1:24078548-24089258 GCA_026780845.1 Petrocephalus sullivani
GCAAGAGCCACTTTCTTGGAGGCTTCCATCTTGAATCCGAGTTCGGCAAATGGAATGCATCAGACTCGGTTTTCCTCAGTTTTTTAGCGGATGTGACGTCGCTCCGAGCACCGATCTTCGAGGGTAAAGGAACGCACGACTACTTTCATGTTTGTACTGCTGGGAGCTGATTTAGACAATGGAAGCGTAAGGTTTGTGTTTAGCTGTCCTGACCCCTAGGTGGCGTTGTCTTCTCTTTTAATTCATTTAATAGGCCACCTCCATCATACTGTCGAATTATCCAAGGTAAAAATTTTCCCTGTGATCTCGCTCCGTCCAAATTGCTCAGAATTTTATTAGTACCATCAATGAATAGGGTGTTTTTGCTTTGATGTCCTTACATTTGTCTGTGTACATTGATGCTTGCTTGTTATGGCTGACCACACGAAGAGCTACGTTTGCCAAAATAGAAGTTTTTTAATCTGATGAAATGCGTGTCATTTTGTGAATGCAGGTCAATCATGAATTAATCCTAAGTCTAGGCTCACAGTCAGTAATGTCAGCTAAACTGCTTTGCTTTTTATAGTCACAGCTTGAGCCCAGCTGGCCACTTGCTGTTTGGACACGTCAAGTCTCAACTAGGGTAGGTTAGCAGGCTGGACTGGAATATTCAATTCAATTCATTTCAATTCAATTCAGTTTATTTTTATATATAGTATCTCCTAGCTGTTTTCAGGGGGCCACAGTCAGGTGTACTTAGAGGACCTGGACCACAGACTTTGACCAGACAGATAGGGAGGTGACTAGGATGGTTAATAACAGGCCTTTTCTGGAGTGAAGAAACCTGTAAAATTCACCGGGCAGAACATCCTCTTCATCTCGCAGTGCTCTCTGCATAATGTGGAGACAGAGTCTGAATGGTGAAGGTTGGGAAGGTTAATGACTGTTATTCATTCGTAGTTATGAATTGGGGGGTGGTGCGTGGCCCAGTGTGTTAGGACCTGCGGTTGGAAGTACAGATGACACGGTATGAAAATTTTATGATTACAGTGACCAAAATCGTCATGGTTATCAGCATGACCATGGTATTATTAAAATGTGATGGAAGTGCTCAAAAAGTAATGATACACAAACTGAAATAATTTCACCAAGTTTCGTGTTAAAAATAAATAAAATTGGCAGCACTATGCAATTTATGTAATAACTTAACACTATGTAATAACATAGCTAATACCTTATTTAAAGTATAAAAACCATTTCAAATGTGCATTAACATTAAGTCTCCTGAGCGCTGTCACTGCCTTCTGCTGTGTTTTCATTGATGCAAAACAAACCCGTTGCACGCTGTGCCAGCGTACCTGTGTCTGGGAGACTGTTGCTAGCTTTGTTTGATGCTTGTCAGTATTTAAAGGGGCCCTATTATGCAAATATTTTCACTGTTCATAATTTTTTTGGCATTTACTAGAATAGCTTTACATACTTCAATGTTCCAAAAACACATTATTTTTCTCATACTGTACTTCTCTATTCACTTTGAAATGCTGTTATAGCTTTAAGCCCCTCCCCTCGATGAGTCCAGTGTGCTCTGATTGGTCAACTTTTCCAGTTTATCAGCTTCCCCCTTCACATTGCACCCTGACTTGCAGTCAGCAGACAGATCCTTGCTGGTAGGCGGCCAATAACGATTGTGTTACGAGGTGACCTCACCATATCACAAAATAAAGGGCTGGAAATCAAACGAGGTGTTTCAGGCAGATTAGAGAAGAGTGGTTTTCGTGATTATTGTTACTTCCTTTGGCGTGTACTTTGGGCCTTAAGACTTTGCTGAGCGTTTACATGCCCATAAAGCTCTAAAGGAAAACAGAAACGGGAGAAGCATCACCTTTTACCTGTATTTCAAAGCACAATAATCAGCCACAGTTTTAATGATAATTAAAATTTTAAATGGTATTACTAACTATTGGGAATTTTACCGTGGTATACCTTGAAACCAGAATGGTTTCATCCCTAGTTGGAAGTTCACTGGCTTAAATCCCCTGGTCAGCAGAGTGATGTCACTGTTGCCTGTCGGGTACTTGAGCAAGGCCCTTAACCCAGAACTGTTCCAGGGACTGCCTGACCCTGCATTTTTATGAGTGTCTGTTTAGCTAAAAGCTCCTGCTAAATAAGGAGTAAATGAAAATAGCTGGGCGGGTTTCCGACCTTGGCTACTGAACACCACACATTAGCTCGCTAACTGACTCCAGCCCTCTAGGATACCGAATTCCGGGATTCTGCCGTGCTGTCCAGCAGCATGCGGGCGCTGCTTTGTTTATCGTGTGGCCTCTCCACATCACGTGAACTTGTACTTGTGCAATTCACTGGGAAAAAAAAACATTGGGAAATCATGAGAAAATGTGATTAAGACTGCAAAGAACAGTGTGGCGTGTTATCTTAGACTGACATCAGTTTGTGGGTAGGACATAAAAGGCATTAGTGAATTTGCAGATCAAATTTATGTAGAAATATTTTACTATCCCGAAATAATATGGCTGGGGAAAAAATGTTGCCGTCATGCTGTGTTTATTTTCTGTATAATGGGGTTACGGTGTGCAGCCGGATCTGCAATATAGCTGTGATGCCATTGCTGTCATGAGCTAAAACTGGCCGTATGTTGTCTTTGTCTAAATGGGTTTTAATTTTTTACGCATTTATTTTTAGAAAAATTACCCTTTCTTTGACAGCTCTAAGCCTCAGTCAGGCCCTCGTGGTAATAGAGGAGTTAGGAGATCCTCTCTACAGCTGAGCTGTTCTTAGCCTGTCCACTCCAGTCAGCCAGGGCGGGGGCTAGGCTCTAGCTGGCAGGGTCCCCGAAACGGCACTGTGGCCGACGGCAGCACTCCTGACATTAATGAATGTGGACGGTGGCGTGTGCATCTCTGATAGTGGTGTGCCCGGGGGGGGGAGGCGATAGGACCCCCGCCGGCCATGCGGAGACAGCTTCTTCCTTCCCATGTCACCGTGGTATCGGGGCCGGAGCTGAATTCGGTGTGTTTGGCTTGGATGGGGGGAGGCCCCACCCTCTCGCTCTTGGCCATATATCCCATCCCCTTTTCTTTGCTCTCCACCTTTTATCCCATCCTTTTTCTCTCTGCCCCCCCTCCCCTTCGCTAATTCTGCCCCCCCCCCCCACATCCCTCTATCTCTCTCGGTCTTGGCTGTGGGAAAGCCAGTTTATCAGTCCCAGTCTGTTGTTCTCTGGTGGGGATAGATACACAGAAGATAGATGAGTGTTTTGACATAGAGAGTGTTAGACAAACACTCTTATCAGCAGGGCACTTTGACCCTCCTCCTGCGAGAGAGGCTCAAACAGGCGAGGGTGAAGACGGGTGTGGGGTCACGGGGGAGATATGAGGGGGAAGTCGGGGGTTCTGGCAGAGACTGAATGTCAGCCCTGAATTTCAGTTGCTTCTATTACACTCACTGAGTAAAGGTTTTGGGCTGGGGACATCTATATTCATCTTGACTTGAGGTCTGAGAATGTTTCCCCTTGGTTCTGCCATGGCTCGCCTCATCAGTGTCAGCATCATGGACCAGAATGGATCCAAATTTTTTGGCATATGTATTGTGAAAGTGATCTCCATGGCAACTGAACTACGGATTACATATACCAAAGCTTCTAATGCTATGAGGAACTCTATTAGAAAGGTGAAATAAGCTAAATATACTAAATCTTTGACCTTTGTCCAATATCAATGTTTTGCAAAGATTAAGCTCCCTCTAGTGGAGAAATGAAAATAAAGCTGCCTTATCCACAGGAAGCTGGCGGAGTAGCTACTCTGCTCTCCGTGCGCTCTAGCGGCTGCTGGTGGCATTTTGTCAGTATGCTTAGTTTAGTTGTCAGCTTCGCCAATGATACACCAGACTAAAGCTTTGGTGAACATTTGGGTCATGACTCCAGTTTCCTTAGAAGGATCTGAGATTTCACAGACAGTGTTATTTGTAGTTGTGTGGACCTCCATCCCAATACAGTCCTAGGTGTCTGGCATGCTGGAGGAGCGTTTGGCAGTTACTGAGAGGGCCAAGGCTGGCAGGAGTGCAGGGGATGTCTCTGTGTGGGGGCCATGTTGATTTTTCGGTCAGCTCCCAGTCTCTCACTTGGCCTCCTCTTCACCCGTCCCACAGATGATCTGCGCCTAGCTGATGTAGATGGATCCAGCAAGGTGGTGGCATGTCGCCGCCTGGACGCTGACACAGAGTGGGGGCCGTACGCTGGGGCCGTGCAGACGGAAGTGCCCGGGAAAGACCCGGAAGACGAGGTGAGAGGTCTGGGGGCATGGGAGGGGGAGGGGCTATTAAAGTTTGTGTGTGTGTCAGTGTGCGGATGTCCATGCAGTAACGTGCTCAGCCAGATCCGGTGAAGTCAGAGTGAAAGAAGTCTCTACCTAAAATCCATTATACAAACAGCCATAATGCCCTGTGGTTGGCAATTTAACAGCCAGGTTTTTTATACTAAGCTGTCCAGTATAATGTTAACTGCAGATATTGTCTATGAAACAAAAGAATATCAGTGTTTCCGCTGGTAACATTTCTCTGTGGTGGCTCACCATGGCAAAAAAAAAAAAAACATCTGTCCAGCCAATTGATCTTCTATTCCAACGCCTTGGTGTCTCACTCAGGATGCTGAATCCTGCCCCCAGCCCTGTGTGCGTGTTACAGAAATCAGCTGGTTAACGGCACAACAACAAACCTGCTAAGTTTTACTGAGTCACATACTCAGTCAGGTTGTGCGCAGTGCAGTTAGGCTGAGTCACATACACAGTTAGTCTGTGTGCAGTGCAGTTAGGCTGCCACATAGATAGTGATGCTGTGTGCAGTGCAGTTAGGCTGAGTCACATACACGGTTAGGCTGTGTGCAGTGCAGTTACGCTGGGTCACATACACGGTTAGGCTGTGTGCAGTGCAGTTAGGCTGCCACATAGATAGTGATGCTGTGTGCAGTGCAGTTAGGCTGAGTCACATACACAGTTAGGCTGGGTCACATGCACAGATAAGCTGTGTGCAGTGCAGTTAGGCTGCCAGAGAGGCAGTGATGCTACAGCAATGGTCTGATGTCACCCCCTCCCCTGTCACATGGCCCCCACGCCAAACTTCTTGACCCACAGGAAATACTGAATATTATCAAAGAGTTTGTAATGTATTACTAGTATATAGTAGTATTGGCACTCGGAGGGCCCTTAGGCCTGGACAGGATCCTTAAAACACCAGGATGAGGGGACAGAGAGGATGTTCCCAGGAGTCGGTAGGTGAGGATGCTGTGCCTGAGATCAGAAGGTCATCAGTTAAAATCTCAGGGTCAGCAGAGTGAATTTCACTATCGGGTCCTCGAGCCGAGACCTCTAGCCCCCAGTTATTACAGGGAATGTCTCACTCTGCTTTCACAAAATGTATGATTTTTTGGATAAAGCATCTGCTATATAAATGAAATGTAAATGAGAAGACTATGCAGCGAGTATCAGCTGAGCGCAGTGATGGATTGTGGGTAAGGAAGAGCAGCGGCCGGATGAGGCCGGATGACAGCGGCGATTCTGGAAGCTTAAGGAGCATCTCGAAGGTGTCGTGGGCCCTTCCTGCTCCCGCCATCAACCTGCACATTGTATCACTACATGCAAATTGGCAAATGCCAACAGAGCTGGCCCTCCCCGCAGAAGCTCCCGCGCTCGTCTCTGTGCCTCATTAACTCTTATCCCCCTGCCTCCTGCAAACCCCAAACCCGAGGCTCCTCCAGACGTCCGTTTCCCTTTTATCTCTGTGTGGCGCCATCCTCCTGGACAACAAGCTCGCAATGATTGATTTCTGGTTGAAAGTCTCTCATTTCTAAGATTTCATTTATTATCAAATTCTAAGTCCGTTTCCCCCCCACCTCCAACTACTTGTGTTCGGCAGAATGTTCTTATCGAAAGTTGGCTTTGTTGATAATTTTCAGCCTGGACCACTTCTCTCCCTTTCTCTCTGCCTCACTCACCCTTTCTCTATCTCTCTCTCTCGCTCCCCACTCTCTCTCTCGCTCCCCTCTCTCTCTCTCCCTCTCTCTCTCCCTCCCCACTATCTCTGAGCTGAAGGAGTGGAGACGGGCTCTCAGTATCTCTATGAGATAGTGTGTTTAATCTCGCATTCCTCCAACATCAACTCCGTCACTCCTGCATCCTTCGGCCGGAGTGAGTGCCTCTCACTCCCTGTCTCCAGGCCCGTCAGGGTCAGGGCCAGCTCTGCCCCCCACCCTGCACTCCCCCCCCACCAGATTCTTAAATGATGAGATGGGAATCTCAGTTGCCTCCACTGTGCACTTAGAGGAGGAGAGCGCTGTGCCCACTGATAGATGTGCAGCCAGTAAACCAGAACCAACATTATGGGTGATCACAATGGGGAGCACAAAGTAGTTTTTTTTTTTATTCGCAAAAGGCGGTTAATGATTAACCATACCCAGTGTCTGTGAGTGGGAAAAAAAAATCTAAGGTAAATAGAGATCATTGCTGAATTCAGAGGGCAGCTTTAAATGCAGAGAACAGGTGAATAATGTGCTGTACACCAATTTCAGGTCCTCATGGCTGCTGTTCAGCGCTCCGGGGCACCGATGCTAACGTTAGTGGGGGCCTGGCTCCGTGCCGCCCCTCCTGTTCCTCGTCAGACGGACGGCGACCGGGGCTCTCCTCCGCATGCTCTGCAGCAACCAGGGCCTTGTGTGTGTAGCCCTCTCCATGCAAATTTGCTTCTCATTTGGGCCTGCCAGATACGTTATCAGGTTATTACTGGTCTACCCCGAGACACAACGACACCCGCTCCCTCTGAGTTTCCAGTGATATTCCCAGGAAGACGTGAGGCTGGACTTGTCGCACGGGCGACGCTCCTAAGGGATTATGAAATGCAGACAGGGCGAGTTTTCATGCGCGGGGAGCCATGCAGTAAACACCATGCATGTGCGTACCATTAAACTTCGAGAGTCTCGTGTGTGTGTATGTGTGGTTCTGTATATATTACATAGTGGGGACCCAATGTTTCCCAGTAAGGGGAAACTCAGTTTTATAAGAATCTGTGAATCGAATCAAATAACTGAAATAACCAAAAGTCTTGTATATTGTTTGGTTACTTATGGTTAAGATTATGGTTGGGTAGGGGATAACGTTGTCATAGTTAGGATTAGGTTTATGCACATAGAAATTAATGGAGAGTCCCCATAATGATATGAAACGTATGTGTGTCTATGTCCACTTGGGGGGTGATGTATGACTTGGCAGGTTAAAATGCTGTGCCTGTGACCTGTGAGAAAGACCCCTAACCCCCAGTTGCTGCATTCAGTTGTATGTGGCTTTGATAAAAGCATCTGCTAAATAAACAAACTGCAGTTTGTCTGGTGACCCGGTCCTCAGCTAACTGAATTTCATTTAACATTGTATCCTGTACTGTAGGTGGAGGACATTTATCTTAATTCTCTCGCCATAGTCATGAAAGTTGGCACGTTGCGTTCGTTAACATTTCTGGTTATCTGATCCGCTCCCACGGTTTCTGAGAAATGCTTGCTAGGTGGCCGGCACGAAATAAGACAGGCATCAGATACTGATGATGGTAGCAACTTCGAGAAAATGATTTGCCTGCTGGGACCAGGACAGTGACACGCTGCCACTGTCAGAACAAACAATGAATTAGTCATGTTTCCTCCTTTTTTAGAATGTCAAGCATTCTTTATCAAAAGCAATAGGGCTGCAGCTATCGATTATTTTAGTAATCAGGTATTCCATCGATTATTCAATCGATTAATCGAGTAATCGGATGAGAAATACTTTTGTCTTATTAAAGTGCAATAGTAACTATTCAAAGGAGAAAAAAGACAGGTCTCTTAAAATGAACAACTCATTGGTTTTAATGGTTAAACTGCATACCATAATGAAATAATCTAGAAAAAAGCACTTTTTGTTCGAGCGCTGTTTGCAAATGCAGCACTTAAAAAGCACACGTAATGATACAGACACTTTACCGAAACACGGTATTTTTGGCAAATAAATTACCACAAAATAATTAAGCTATTTTGCCATAAAATCTGTATAAACTGATATTTTAATCAGCTGTATTAACATGGTAGCAGTGCAGCAAACTGTAATTATGAAGCAGTTCATAACCAGAACAACTTAATATGTAACGTTGCCCTGCGTCAGTAGTAAATGACAAAATCATCAGTGAAATGGGGACGTTAGCCTCCATAGCTGCTAAGCTACCTTCAGTCATAACTATTAATTATGATAACCATTAACAGCTAATGCTGCGCCAATATAAAAACTAAATATTTAGTATATTAATGGCAGCCAATGTATTAAATATATATATATATATATTTTTTTAATCTGTTATTTTATCAACATACCGTTTAAAGTGCTTGGTAATTAGGAATGATCGTGATTCTATGCCGTGAATGTCAATGTTTGGAACTATTCACCATCTCCATAACTCAGAAGATTGCCGGAAATTTCTACTCCATTTTTTTAGACGGGAGTGTCTCTGTCGCTCTCAAATCTGTACAGCCTTGTTGCTGCCTGATCTGTACAGCCTTGTTGCTGCCTGATCTGTACAGCCTTGTTGCTACCTGATCTGTACAGCCACGCCACTCCGTTTCTTACACTCCTGTTTCTTTTGTTTCTGTTTCTACCGCTCTGCTACACGTAATACAGCGTAAGCACACAGTGCGACAGTAATAATCCTCCGTGTGAAACATGGTGATCACTGAGCAATAAATACATAGTTGTGTGGATTAAGCGAAGCATCGATGCAAAGAATTTGCTTCAAGGATGTTTTGTAATCGAGTTATTCAAATTACTTGACAAATCGTTGTAGCCCTAAAAAGCAACAAACTTTGACCTTTATGAATGTTTTTGACATGGACATTTAGCAGAACACCTTTAGCAGAACATCTCATATGTAGGGGGGCAGATTGTGCTAGGTGGCTGCCCTTCACGGCCAAGTTTGGTATCATGGAGTTGAATTATTATTATGTAATATTATATACTATTATTATTAGGTTGAATGAAGTTAAATGGAAACACTACTATGCTTGGATGTGTGTATAAGGCGTGTGGGATCAGTGTGTCTATGCAGTGATATGCGCAGTCACATCGCTGTCACTCTGGATAGGATGGAGGAACACGAGATTGGGGAGAGCGCTGTGGGTATGACTCTCCGGGATGGGGGGTGCCAGCTTCACCACCCTCCCTGTTCCTCTCCTCCCAGTCTCCCGTGGAAACGGAGCCAGGGGCGCAGTCCTTGAAGGAGGCTCGCAGTTCAAAGCATTATCGCACGCAAACGTCGTTTCATCATGTTTTAGAAACAAGCGCGCCTCCTAATCCCAGATAATCTCTCCGCCAGAGCGCTGGTGATAAAGCACGCCACCCACGGCTTTCAGACACACTCTGCTTTTCTTTTTTGTTATTTTTTTTTTTGTGGGGGTGGGTGGGGTCCCCGCTCTCCCCACGATCAGCCCCCATGGAGGGTGCATGAAAGTTAGTGTTTCACCAGCCATCCCCTCTTAGCCCATTCAGAGGGCGATGTGTCTCCCCACCGCATTCAGAATCACCACTGCTTCAAACCGTCATGGGCTTAAATACAGATAGGACGCCGCCAGTCAACAGATACGTGGCGGACTTATAAACGTACGTCAGGTTTAACTTTCTCAGCGTCTCTATGACACTCCGAAGGCTTCTTGGATTCAAAAGCCCTGTCACTGCAGAAGTACAATGAAATAATTAACAAATAACATGCATGCAATATATACAGTATACATACAAGATGCAATATACATGCCAGACGGGGGGGCAGTTCTTATTATAGCCGTGTTGACCATTTGATTTAACAACTACTTGTAGTGGGTTCACTCTAAAATTTCTAAAGTTAATATACAGCATAGCACCTCAGAAAGCATCACGCTGTCAATGTGCCTCCATTAGGACATCGTGCCTGATCGATACCGAGTACTTATCGTTTGACATTTCTCTATCCATGCAGGTGTTTGCTGCACGTCTGGTTGTTGTCGAATGTTGCTGCCAGCTCCGTCTTATGTTTAGTCTTTAGATGTTTAATTAGATGACTACCATTGTATGGATCTGTTTTCGTTCCTTCTCTTGATAGTTTAGTAGAGCAGAGTTTGCAGTCTGTTATGCTTTGGATTTCGCCAATAATGATATCGCAGATAGGCCGTCACGTGGTATAAGTCATAGGCATCGGCACATTGTTACTAGGACAAGGACATGAGCCCAGTATCAGAGTATCGGTATCGGTGTGTCCCTAACACCCTTCCATACAAGCAGGATGTCCAGTCAGAAAGCGCTTTGACATGGGTATGTGTCTGCTTTTGCGGGGGAGATACACATTCCTTTTCATCAAAGGGTTATTCACTGGCTTCTGTCGTTTTAAATGCTGGCTTTCAAAGAGTAATTCTCCCAAATGAGGACCAACTGTCTAGCTTCAAGGACGATTTGCCTATGATCCGAAATGATCATCTTACCCTTTTCGATTTGTTTCTGGTAGATACTGCGTAGTCAGGCTCTCGTGACAGTCAGCTTGATAAATGTGGAAGGGGGTGTTAAACTGGATTCTGGTACAGGCTTCTTATGTGGTATAAGAGTCAATTTGAGAATTTATTTGTTGTATGAATTATTAGTTCATTTGAATGTTTTGATTTGCTATGGAACGTAAGTCATGTGACCCACG
>JAODKM010000020.1:24091709-24107101 GCA_026780845.1 Petrocephalus sullivani
TGAGGTGCTGGGCAGAGTGGGGTGGGGGGGGGGGGTGGGAGTGTACGTGAGGCACTCTGTGGTAGTGGGGGGGTGCCGCTGGTTAATATCAGACCAAATAATTAGATTTGCTATCATCTCAGCAGCAGCAGTGTGGGGATCAGGCAGATTAAAACTCTGCACCCCTGGTTAATATTCATGGCGGACGAGGGCCCGGCCCAGGGGCTTAGCCGAGGCTGAAAGGCGGCCTGGAGCTGCAGCTTAACGCTTTCAAAGTGTTCGGCTTTGCCGGGAGGACGCCGGGTGTGACCGAGGCAGGCCAGCCACTGCAGGAATGCTTCTGCTTCTGTTCCACCCTGCCCCGATCTTCTTTGGAGTCCTGCAATGTGTGACCAACCATTTAAAGGCAACCCCCTTGCAAAGCATTCTGGGAAATCTGTAGCAGTTTGGCAGAAAGGGGATCTATGTGTGAGAGAGAATAAGTGAGAATGGGTGGGTGAGTGAAAGAGTGCATGGGTTCGAGGTGGATTCCTTTAAATTTGCAATCTGTGGAAATAAACCACGATAGTACTGTGTAATGCTGTAGGGTTATACTGCAAAATATACTGTACCAAGGTGCTGGTTCAGCTTTGAGTATCTTTTTTCCACAGTGTAAAAGTGATTAGACATGACATTTCTCAGGGAGTTGGATGATTCAGGGACACTGTTCTGCTTTAGGAGCATCACAGTTTTCCAGGCTGGGTGAGCCAAGGAATCTTTCCTTCACTGTTCATTATAAACTGGACACTAGTTCCTAACCTAGACACCCCAGGTTTAGATCATAGACCATGTAACAGCAATGACGGTCCCCCTCCCAGCTCCCATTCCTACGTCCGCCACAAGCATGTTAGCGGTGATTCGTCAGGCTTAATTGGTGCAAAAATCCCCTCTTAAGCATATCGGCAGATGGGAGCTAGACAGAGACGTGTACCGTTGATGTACCGGAAAGAAAAGGCTGTTTTTCACGTCGCTCTACTGGTGGGATTAGCCTTGCTGGGGTTTTACTGCTCAGACTGTAAGGAGGAACAAAGACTAGAGCCTGTAGGCTAGAGGCTTGGAAAGTGTACTGTTGGTGCCCTTGGCCCTCTGCCCGCGAGTAGGAGTTGGCGTAGCTATCGGCCGCGTAGCAATCGGCCGTGTAGTGATGCATTAGATGTCCGTTAGAGATACCGTAACGTATTTGCCTATCTGCTGGGCCTTCGTGCCCTGAGTCATAAAACTTGGAATTTGAAAAGTACCGCCCTGCACCTGCAGACCGAGAGGCATCATGTCAGTCTCGTTGGGTGCTGAAATCGGGTTCCAAAAGCCAAATGTGTGAAATCAAGTGACACCCCCACACGCACATTTCACGCTACTCACTGGCGAGGGTGGGTGCCCACAAACTCCTATAAACATGCAAAGATGAGAGGAAACACACCAGCTGAAGGTAGCTGTCTATGCGACTAGGTGCACACACATGAAAGTTGGGGGTTCAAGTGAGCTCTCTACTGCCCCCTGCAGGTGACAACCCCTGAGCCCATCTGCCCTTTCCTTTTGGCTTAATTGGCCTGAATCATTTAACAGAGATTAGTATTAACATTACAAGTGGATTTGAATCAAATTAAAAAGAGCATCACTGATGCCATTTTGCCCAGCAGTAATGAGAACGAATGGCTTTGTTTCTCCATTTGTGATGGACACAGATTAGGGTACTTAATGAAGAAGGTGATGCTGTAGTGACCTAGCCTAGGTGAAATGAACATTTAGGTTAGTTTAAATGAAATGAAGTTATGTCACCAACGTAACCCACAAATACTGTGAAATAAGACCAGTAATGAAAACCTAAAGCATGAAGTTCAAAGACCAGCTAGATTTAAAAGTGTTAACAAGGTAAAATGAGCTTGTCAGCCCAGAAAATGGGCTAAGTTATCACCTCAACTGTACGTTCTAGTTTGGGTTGCTTGCTGGTAAGGATAAACAGCGCTTTGAGGAATGTTCTAATACGGCTCTGCGGGGGAAGGATAGGTAAGACAACCTTAGTAACCGTTAATGTTCTTTCACTGTAACAGTAAGGCCTGAAAAAAGCCAGGATGTAACGGGAGCAGAAACGAAAACCTTGCAGCTCAGGGTGCAGAGTACCTAACCCAGTGAAGTGGTAGGGTTAGGGTTAAGGACTAAGTACTGTGAGCAGTATTGCATGGTATGGCAAGCTGCTGGGCAGCTAAATGGACTGACCAATAGGCAGGGGGCAGGAGAGGGAGACCCTTGCTGATTGGTGGGAGCTCCTGTTGCTGTTCTGCAGCTGTGACATCTGCATTTGAGTGCATTTAGAGAGCTCATTCGCTTTTTCATAGGCCTGCTGCCCATTCTCCTTCCCAAACAACGGCCCAGGCAGCGCTTAGTCAGAATTAGTCTGAAACAAATTAGGACTCTGCTTATGGCCATGGATGGAACAAAGATTACGGGTTCAAATTAAAACAAAGGGGGAATATCTCCAGCATCAGTGAGCATTCGCCATGAAATACAATACAGGCCATCTTTAGCCAAGAGCAACCATTGTTTAAAAGAAATCTCATAGCATGCCTCCATACTTTCATATTCTTTTTCCATTTGTTTTTCTTCAATGAGGTTTGAGGTTATGCTGTTTTCTGTTTTCACAAGTTTTATCAGCTGCTATGATGTAGGTAGTGTAAGATTCCACCTACCCCCAGCGATGCTTGCAGCACATGGGGACTTGGGTCAGGTAACGGTGCCAGCCTTGGTTTGATAGGGTTCCAGCCAACTCACTGCTGCCACCCAGTGGCAGGGGGGAAATGAACTCTCTCTGGCTTATCTTCTTCACTACAATTAGATACTGTACTTCATCCGTACTGAATATGAAAAGAATGGTGATGGTTTAAATTGAGATAAAATCCCCATTACTTACAAGAGAAACTTTCAACCATAGTTTAATTCAGCATTACTGCGAAGCAGACTTACACAGAAATATATTGCATATACATACACCACAACAGGTAGTGGTTAGGGCTGTTGAACCACATCCAATCATCAAGTTACTCTTTCACCTTGAAGAAACACCTCCAGGCCCATCTGTACCCTAAATGCATAGACTGACCTGATACTTCTCCATGTCCCCTGTACATTGTTAATGTTGCACTTTCTGGTGATTGGTGTCTCAGTAGGTACCTTTTTGTTAGAAGTTGTTATTTAGTTCCTGTTCCCATAACGCTTACACTTATGCCTAGCTGACTCCTTGACAGCCATATGTCTGTAATGTGCTATTTGCCTCTCTTGGACAAAGCAATCTGACATATAAAATAAAATGTGATGTAAGTGGCTAAGAACACGAAGTAGAAGGTACCTTTGAGCAAGCTGCCTAGTTTGGATCGTTCCTGTAAAATAGCCAGCTTCATAAATGGGTAACCCTGTTGTCTGGAGGCGTTGTGAGTACATTTCCATGAAATGCCTTTAAGTGTGAGTGTGTTTAAGGGCAGGGGTAAGTCTGACTAGCTGTATGGTGTTGCCACAGCAGCATCCCAGCCGGACTCTGGCGAGCGAAGACCCAGACTGCTGGCTTCGCAAACTGCCGGTCACATCCAGCCCGACCATGGGCAACTGCTCCATCTATAGTCGAGGTAAGGCCAGGAACCCCCGCCCGCCCACCACTGGTAATGACTATGACCTCAGAGGCATTCCCTGACCAGTCAATAACTTGTAATCCGATCTGATTATAACGGAACGTTCTCAGTGACTGATGGATTTGCTCGGTACTACCACCACACCCTGCGCATGCCCCTTCCCCAGGACAGCACCTGTTCTGCAAGCTGACCCGTGAGGTCCAACAGGGAGAGAGTCTCTTGGCCATGCTGACGGGGCCCGACGTGGAGCAGACCTCCCCCACGGAGAACCAGAATGTGCCCATGAAGGAGGAGCCTGCCTACCCAGCTGCCCTGCACCCTGAGTTCCAGCTCCTCCCCCAGCAAGCTGGAATGGCAGCCATCTTGGCCACAGCTGTCATCAACAGTAAGAGCGTTTTAGGACGTGTGAACAATGTGTGCATTTGTCAGTTTGTCCTGTGCATAATCTGCTTCTCATTGATAAATAATCATGATAAATTCTGTTTGAGTGCTTGCAGAGGGAGCTTTAGTATCTGTGCTGAGATCACCAAACCTCTAGTGGGTTGAGATTATCTTGCATTCTCCATCTCTCATTAGTTTAACCCTAAGAGAACCAACAAAGTAACCAATGAGAAGTTCCTTAAACCAGCCAGCGATTGACACAGTGATCAAATCCATCGGGGTTTTGAAGCCTCATTCCTTTCATCACTAGAAAGATCTCCTCTCCATGCTTGGATGAACGTTTACTTTTCATCTACAAACTGCTCCACCGTATCCATTATGGCGTCTGCGGGAAAGCCTTTATTAAAGGAGTCGTGGGCTGATGAAGCAGTGATTAATCACCAGACATGAACCTGGGGGATAAAACACCATCATCCATATTCCCAATTCCCGTCGTATTAGGGCCGGGCGCTTAATGAGCTAATTAAATCCTGGAGAACTCGTTATCAAAATAGCCAATGAACATGAGCCCTGACACCAGATAGGCGTGATTACTACCGTACCCACTCAGGGAGCGACCTTTTACTGCTGCCGTGGAGATGATGGATCGATTCTGGAAGTAGAGTCCTTGTTTCAGCAGTATTGGTGGCAGTAATCACAGTACAGTAAGATCTCCTATATCTGCCATTCAAGTAGTGGCACATTCAGCTAACCGGCATTGCACCCTCTATATGTTAGTCCCCTCACATGTATATGGGGCGATGTGCTTTAGTATTCTTTCTGTTTCCTCCGACATTTTTTCCCTCGCAATCTCTTATGTTCTATCAAATATCCAACTTAAAATAACGGTACAATAATCTCATGTTTGTGTATGAAAGGATTCAAGCCTACGAAACTGGTTACAATTCAGTGTTTTCTAGAGGAACTGTCAGTTATCTGCAGAATAAATCTCAGAGGCAGTGCCTTGGTGCCAACGTTGCTGGGTACGAAACCTTTCGCTGTACTTCACGCCCAGTGCCCTGAGTAGGGTGTAAGTAGTGTAGACACAGACCTACTTTCAGCAGGGCCTAGTACATATGGTAAATTGTTTTCATCAGTTCATTCACAAGTTCAGTGCCGTCCCTCCGAATGTATGATAGAGATTAGCTTTAGCTGGTGAAAATAAGAGACCAAGAAATGCAAACTAATATGTGACCCATGGCCCTGTCCAGGTGACATGTGCAGTATTTTATGACCTCTGCTCAGGTCCTTTTTTTTTTTTTTTTGCTGTGTGATCGTGTCTCAGTACCATCTTTTCATGGCCACTGCTGTGTTTCAGAGGACATCTTCCCATGCAAGGACTGTGGGATCTGGTACCGGAGCGAGAGGAATCTGCAGGCCCATCTCATGTACTACTGCGCCAGTCGGCAGAAGCAGGCGGCCGGCTCACCCCCCCATGACAAGCCCAAGGACTCGTACCCCAACGAGCGCATCTGCCCCTTCTCCCACTGCAGGAAGAGCTGCCCGAGCGCCAGCTCCCTCGAGATCCACATGCGCACACACAGCGGTGAGGCCCTCAGCGGTCACATGAGCACCGGCATTACCGCACCACACAACACGGCCACATCACTGCAGCAGTATATGTCAGTTACCCCGGGGGGCACAGCATTCATAGATATGGACATGGACACAGACACGTTTTCTGGAAGAGGGACCATTGTGCAAGAAAGTTGACCTAAAATATGACAGGAAATGCCTGTAAAAATAACACACTTGATCAATCTCATCTTCGAGCTATTTATCCTGGCCAGGAGCCATGTTTATCTCCACACAAAAACCATACATTTACTTGGGGGCCTCTGTTGGCCACAAAGAGTCACCATGAGAGTGGGGGGGGTGACTTTTTGAGTGGGGCCCCAGAAACGACAAACCTGCCCCTGATCCTGTCTAATTGCAATGTAGGGAGGAGCCTATCACAGGCAGTGCAGGGCTCAAAGCAGGGTGCACATCTGAATGAGTGCACTGGACGGGTGCGAATAAGGAGAGACCAGGAGAGATGCAGTTTCATTCATACATAGAAACTCATCGTCATTGTAGTTTACTGATATTTAAAGAAATGGCAAATTCATACATAAAGAGCATGAAGGAGTATTGTAAAGCTCTCCTTCTCTCTCTCTCTCTCATCCTCTGTCTGTCTCCCTCTGTCCATCTCTTTCCTTCTCTCTCTCTCTCTCTCTCTCTCTCTCTCTCTCTCTCTCTCGTCCTCTGTCTCTCCCTCTGTCCATCTCTCTCCTTCTCTCTCTCTCGTCCTCTGTCTGTCTCCCTCTGTCCATCTCTTTCCTTCTCTTTCCCTCTCTCTGACTCATCTTCCCTCTCCCTCCCTCCCTTTCACTCTCTCTCCCTCTTTCCCTCCCTTTCTTTCTCTCCTTCCTCCCCTCTCTCCCTCCCTCTCTCTCATCCCCCCATCTCTCCACCAGGCGAGCGCCCCTTCGTCTGCCTCATCTGCCTGTCGGCCTTCACCACCAAGGCCAACTGTGAGCGGCACCTGAAGGTGCACACGGACACACTGAAGGGCGTCTGCCACGGCTGCGGCT
The DNA here is from genome assembly GCA_026780845.1 of Petrocephalus sullivani. Classification (NCBI taxonomy): domain Eukaryota; kingdom Metazoa; phylum Chordata; class Actinopteri; order Osteoglossiformes; family Mormyridae; genus Petrocephalus; species Petrocephalus sullivani. The sequence goes on from JAODKM010000020.1 coordinate 24,098,338, forward strand.
TTGTCTCCACCACCAGGGACATCCTCTACAGCCACCTGGTCACCAGTCACATGGTGTGCCAGCCAGGCTCCCGCAGCGAGGTCTACTCCCCCGGACCGGGCCTGCCCCCGCTGCAGCCGGCCACAGGTAACAAATGGCACTAGGCCGTGCGTATACACTCTGGAGAATTCATTCTTTAAATCAGCGGTGCTCAAATCATGGGTTGCAACCCGAAAGTGGATCACAGTACAATACTGTATTATATTGGACTTTTTTGCATTGTGCCTCTGTTTCGGTGCTATGTTTCCCAGTAGGGTGACTATCCCTTTGATTGCCCCCTCCTTCCTCAGGCAGGAGTCCCGTGGAACCCGGTGCCCCCCTGAAGTGCCAGCTCTGTGGCTTTGTGGCCGAGACAGCCTCACTCCTCCAACAGCATGTGCGGGGCCATCTGGAGGCAAAGGGCCCCATTGGGGCCCGGCACAGCCCCCCCTCCATGGAACGTCTGGAGCCCCCAGCCGCCACGGCCCGGCCCGACTCGGCCAGCCCCGGTACCAACGGGGCCTCTGCTGCGGCTCGGGAAGGGAGTCCTTCTGCCCCGGCTGGGTCCCCAGCCCTCGTGAAGGTTAAGGAGGAGCCTCAGTGTGACTCTGTCAGCATGGATGAGGAGGGACCAGGTCAGGAGGTGCTGGACAAGGAAGGGCAGGTGAAGGACACCTCTTCCCAGACCTCCTCCCCCCGCAGTCCTCCTTCGGTGCAGGTGAAGACGGAGCTCCCCAGCCCTACGCCAGGCTCCAGCCCGGTGCATGTGGGTGCGGGTGGATCCGTGATCCCTGGCAGTGCTGTGTTCCTGCCACAGTACATGTTTGGACCTGAGGCCACCATCATGCCACAGGCCTCGGAGATCCTGGCCAAGATGTCGGAGATGGTGCACAGCCGGCTGAAGCAGGGCCAGGGCTCGGGAGCCGTGCCTGCCTTCTACGCGGCCGGCTCCCCCGTCCAGAAGGGGGCGACGTGCTTTGAGTGCGACATCACCTTCAACAACGTGAACAACTTCTACGTCCACAAGAGGCTGTACTGCTCCAGCCGGCACCAGCAGGGCGAGGTGGCTGGTCCCGCCCCTCAAGGGAAAGAGCGGACGGTTCCGCCGGTACGCCCCACGGCATACGACTCCCCTCCGGGAACGGCGGTAAGCCAGGCCCCTCCGCCACCACACAGCGACACAGAGTCAGAGGTGGGCACCACGCCGGCTGTGGAGGTGAAGAGTGAGGAGGGGGCACTGAAGGACCCCACGTCCTCGGAGGGGGAGAGTGGTGGGCGGAGCAGCGAGGGCAGCCAGAGCCCCGGTGGCTCGGTGGGCGAGGGCGATGACGACCCCAGCCGCACTTTCTGCCAGGCGTGCAACATCCGCTTCAGCCGGCACGAGAACTACATCGTGCATAAGCGCTTCTACTGCGCCTCGCGCCATGACCCGTCCAACCAGCGCCCCCACCAGGGCAAAGCTGCCTTCCTGCCGCAGCCCATCCGCACGCGCAAGCGCAAGAAGATGTACGAGATCCACATGGCCCAGACTAAGGCCCTGACGGGCTCTGCTGCCGCCCCCGTTTCGGTGCCGGCCCAGGCCCTGGCTCCCGCCGTGACCGCAAAGCAGGAGCCTGTGGCCCTGATGACCCGGGTGTTGGAACAACCCGCCATTCCCATAAGGCACCTCTCTGGCCCCTCGCCTAGCCCCGGCCCTGAAGGCGAGGGCCCCATTGACCTCAGCAAAAGGCCACGTCTGCGGGAGACCCCCCGGGTGGGCTTGCCGGCACTACCGCTTACTGACTACCACAAGTGCACCGCCTGCAGCATCAGCTTCAACAGCATCGAGAACTACTTGGCCCACAAGACCTTCTACTGCCCGGCCACCACCCTGCAGCAGCGTTCCCTGGAGCAGCTCCATCGGCTGAAGCGCTCTGCCTCCACGTCGCCGCCAACCCGCCCCCCGGACGGGCCAGAGCCATACTCGGACCATACGGAAGGCAGGGAGGTGAAGCCAGATACAGTTGCCACTGCGACGCCCTTTGGCACACAGCAGCCCGGGCTTGCCAGGTCGCCTGGCTTACCTGCGCCATCCGGTGCCAAAGCGCACGCCTCCCCTGCCACTGGCCTGCCTGGGGTGTGTCCTTACTGCCCACCCAATGGTGCTGTCATGGGCGACTTAATGGAACATTTCAGAACGGTGCATGGCCTGGTCCTGACCCTGCAGCCAGCCCTGGGCCGTGGTTGCCCCGACGATGGGGAGGCGGCCCACCACTCCGAGGCCCAATCTGCTCCTGTTAGTCCTGCCCCCAACCTGAGCCCTAAGGACCCTCCCCCAACCACACCTCCACATCTCGGCCCACCCCTTCACAGGGAAAGTGTGAACGGCCGGGTGAAGAAGGAGCCTGTCTCCCCTTCCTCACCCCTGGTCAACGGAAGCCCCCTGGGGTCTCACAAGGATGGGATTTCCCCTCTGGCTACCACCCCCCTGACTGTCTCACCCGTGCCTGAAGTCGCACACTCACAGACACCCCCTCACGGCCACAGCCAGGTGCCCCCCAAGACGACACTCATCTCGCCCCTGCAGAATGGCAACACGCGCTTCTGCCGCCTGTGCAACATCAAGTTCAGCAGTCTCTCCACTTTTATAGCACACAAGAAATACTACTGCTCCTCCCACAGTGAGGAACATGTCAAATGAGAGGCTTTTGCTCCAACTGGCCCCGCCCCTGACCACACCCATGGTCCCACCCATGGCCACGCCCCTGGCCATATCCCTCCACGACATGTTCAGAGCCTCTGGCTCCGGCCTTCTGGACTGATCACATAACTGTCATGCTGGTTTCTCCGTTTTGAGGAGGGAGGTGGGCCGGTGCCGGCCGAGGGAATTGAGAGCTGGCAGTCACTCGCCAGGAAATGGGCTGCCATCGCCTCTCTTTTGTCGCTGGTATTGTTACTCTCCAAGGGTCAACTTTTTAATCCATGCTATGGAATGAAATCTGCCACCTGCATCCTGTGATACTTCCTCTGAGGGTTATGGTGGAACATGCTGTGTCAGACAAGTCCTACGGAAGTGTCTCGGCCCTGCATCTGTCTGCTTAATTTAGCTCGGCAAGCATTATTTGTTTTCTTGAAGGTATTGTTGAAGTTAATCCCAATTAATCGATGCATTACATGCCCTTGTTTAAAACACTTCCTTTGAAGGCCACATGCACCGTGTTCAGTCGTGAATTGGGGGGACAGTGCCCCCTAGTGGAGCTGTGTATTTTGTGTTAAACAGCTGACTACATTGAATTAAATGAACTTCATTGAAAAAAATACTGTATTTTTTGTTGTTTCTACACTGGCTCTGCCGTGAAATGACAAATATGTCTGTTTTAACCTAAATACGACAATGAACTGTCTGCTGTTTATAGCTGAAATCACTGCAAAATGAAACTTCTTTTCAGTTTTAGTTTTTCTGAAAGAGTGGAAAAATGCAAAATATTTATATTTGAGTCCCTGCTGGCTTTTTGTGAGCGTAAGCTATATAGTGTCTTTCAAAAGAGATTATTTCTATTTTTGCGTTTTGTAATTTTAATCCTTTGAATAGATTTTCTTTTTAATCTTAGTATGGTAAAATACGTATTCAGACCAGTTACCTAGAAACACAACATATCATTTTAACGGTCAGCACCTGAAGTATGTAACCACCTGAAATTTGTGATTTCTTATCTTTAAGCAGAAGATGTTTTCTTCAGTGTATGTGGGTGAGAGAGGGGAAGAAACCTTCCATTTTGTTACATGCAGTCGTGGTTTTCATGTCACTCGGTCTCTGGACTGGAGAGCAGCTGATAAAATCTCCAACAACAATCACAGGAACAACTGGACGGGAACCACACCTCGCTTGCTGACACTCGCCCGCACACTCTTGACCCCGTGCAGCCTGCCCGTTTCCTCTCCCTCTGCCAACGCCGCTGCTCTAGCCGCTCGAGTCGAAATGCAATTTTAATTAATTAGAAGCGACGCCTTTGAATCGGGCCCCGGTCCATGCAGCTGGACTGATGTCGTAGGATCTGTCTCGTGACAATGTTTGCGTGTTGCGTTTTATTCTGGCTTGTGCTGTGTTCTCATTTTGGAAATAAAAACAGGAGAGTGAAGTTAAAGTATTAGTGTAGTGAAACCGCCCCCTTTTGGCCTGAAAGACCGCAGAACGCCTTTTGTTTTACTCGTTTACATTTCTGTGGGTGTAGCAGTCTGCTCCCAGTTCGAAGATTTCCCTTGATCTTTCATTGAACAGGCCGTGGAGGTAGCCGCCATGCACAGGCCATGTTAGGCTTCTACCTGATGGCTGTTATTCGAACCAGGGATACTCAGTCCTGTGGGTGGTTTCTGCCTTTTTTTGTATCAACCCGTTTAAAGAAGAAATCTGTTGCTTGAACTGGAAACACAACTGCTTATAAATATTTGTTTAGGGGGAAAAACTGTCAGATTTCTTTTGGCTTTTCAGCTCTGAATAATTTATATTTTAGATGGGTGGATTTAAAGGAGGACTGTTTTTTATTTTAAATGGAAGGCAGTCGGGACGAACGTCAAACGTAGAAGGGTCAGTGCTGAAGAACCGTGTTGTACAGATTTCCAAAATGTTTCAGTTACAGACTCTCTTGTTTTTTTTTAAGTGTATTTATGTTTAACAGCACTTTTTTTGGCCCTTTGAAGGATTAAAGAAGAAATAGAAAATTACAGCTGAGATATTTTGTGAATAATTGCAGAGATGTCGATAATGAGAAAATTATGAATGTCAGAGTTTTTTTTTCTTTTTCTTTTTAATCTCAAATGAAGTTCCACTACACTCTTGTCCAAACTATGCATGGAAAATAAAGCATTCTGAGGGACATTTTAAAGTCTGCTGTATGTGTCTCTGTCTACATAATCAGCACCATCTCGACTCTAACTGGCTCACAGGGCCCATATCATCATCGTCAAACACCATGCACATATCAAATTCAGTTCAATTGATTGCTTAATACTGGCTGTTAATGTGGAAAAAGCAATGATGACACCAATTTCCCATCATGCAAAGCAACACCCTCTTTTGTTTCCTATTAATATTAGGGTGCCTGCGCACCTCCTCCTTTTGCCCAAATGACTGAAAGTTTCCCCCCTTCTGAGTTATGTCCCTTTTATGTATACCCCACCGCCCCAGGTCCAGCACCTGCCCCTCAAAAAGTCTTTGCATACCGTAGCACTGCTGTTAGGTGAGACTTATTGGCAGTTGTTCTGCCTATAATGATTGCACTGCTAAGTAAAAAATAGAGTAAAATAAGTGGCCACAACCAGTGTCTGCATCTACATGTGAAGCTTCGCCCACCCTGCTCTACAATCGGCGTCGAATGTAGGAGGAAGGACTCGTCCAAGTATTAGGGGAAGCTGTACCAGAATCACACTGTAGTCTGTGCTGGGATTGTGCCAGCTGGGATGTGTAAGGTGCTTATTATGGGAAATACGAAGGAGGGGGAAGAAAACCAGGGGGGTCTGGCATGATTGATCCTGTGTGAGAGGGAGTCATCTGCAGGGCACTGGCAGTGTCAGGCTATAACTGGGGGGGGCACTGTAAAGGCTGGGTGTGCTGTTGCCACTGGAACTCCACACTGCCTGGCGCCACTCCCAAAACGGGCAGGAACCTCCAGTGAGGCAGTGCGGTGAGGGGCCACCTGACAGAAACTGTGTGCTCGAGCCACTGAACACAAGTCCTTGCTAGCAGACATCCAGGACTCATTAATAGTGGGGATGACTCCCTTGCAGGTTGCAGATGGTTCAGCTTCCTTGACTTGCATATAGTGGCAAACGCCCTGGGGCATGGACTGTGGCACTATAGAATCATGCCTTTTGGGTTCTGCAATGCCCCCCACCACATTTGAGAAGTGCCAGCAGGGGGACTATGCACCATTGTCTAGTTCAGGGGTGCCAAATTCCAGTCCAGGAGGGCCAGTGCCCTGTGTAGTTTAGTTCTTTCCCTGTCCCACCACAGACAATTGAAATGAAGAGTTGTGTGGTAATTAGCACAAAGAGCTGCGAGGCATTGAATCAGGTGTGTTAAACGGAGGTAAACCCAAAATTTGCATGGCTCCGGCCCTCCAGGATTGGAGATTAACACCCCTGGTCTAGTTGGATGACCTTTGAAGGAGTTCTTATGTACCTCTGGGAGGACCATTCCGAGGGCTGGTCTCAAGCTCAACCCTGGAAAGTGCCAGATCCTCCAGCAATTATAGTTCTTGGGCCAAACAGTGGATACTGACAGAATTTACATAGACCCAAAGAAGCTTGCAACCGTGAGGGGCTGATTAATAATATAGACAGCATTGGAACTGTGGAGTTTCCTGTACCTAGTGTTTTACTGCTGGTCTGTAATCAGGGACCAGCGTCTTCTGAATGAGGTAATGTGACACGAGATTCCGTATATTCAAGAGGATCCTGACCACTGCTCTACTGCCAGCCTTCAACAACCCAAATGCCCCCATTTCTCGTCATACCAGCAAAGTGGGCATCAGTGACAATGTTATGTTAGGATTAGAGAAGGGTCAAGGTAGAGCCTAGAAGAGTTCATAGGAGGCATGTTGATAAAGATTGAAAAAAAAGAACAGCACCTGTTTGTGTGTTTGACTTCATGCTTCCAACGCTACAGTATCAACGCTGGCCATGGGAGACTGAGTGTGTTATTGGAAATATGTTCCCCTCATATCTGACAGTATACTTTGTACAACCACTAGGGGGCAGCAGCACTTTATGGCTATCAGTCGCCTTCGTTTGTCTTGCTACAAAGGTATTTCAAGCGCATTGTCCACTGATGTAGTTTGAGATTGTATGACAAATAGTGACTACCATTGAAAACATCAGTGAATAATTCAAGACACAATCCTTATTCTGTTGCCAGGAACAAATCTGGCCTTTTGGTTGCACAGCTTGTCACAGTGACGCGTATCTCAGTACATTGTGCTGTCACTTGGTAAAGATGTAATCACTGATGTTGGCTCAGTGGAGTGACTCACTGATTCTGGCCTGCGATCACCTTATATTCCTCATATGTCAAATCACTGTTAAGGATGCCGAACTGAAATATCTAATTACTGCTGGTTAAATGGTTTTGTATCAGTTATTTAAACCATTTCTTTATCACCACAAGCACTATAATGATCCCATGTAATTGTGTCTCTATGATTAGCAGTTAAGGACTTTTTAGCAACTGGCAGTGGGGGGGCGCCGACTAGGCAAGGGGGTGCTGAGTTATCAGTGGGGGCACCATGTGAATGAAGTGAGGAAGTCAAGTTAGCGGGGGGGCGGGGGGTGCACCAAGTTAGCAGTGATGTGCGCCGACTAGGCAAGGGGGCTGCTGAGTTAGCAATGATGTGAGCTGACTAGGCAAGGGGGGTACCCAGTTAACAGTGATGTGCGCCGTCTAGGCAGGGGGGGTACCGAGTTAGCAGTGATGTATGCCGACTAGGCAAGGGGGGTACCGAGTTAGCAATGATGTATGCCAACTAGGCAAGGGGGCTGCTGAGTTAGCAGTGATGTGCACCGACTAGGCAGGGGGGGTACCGAGTTAGCAGTGATGTGCGCCTACGAGGTAAGGGGGGTACCGAGTTAGCAATGATGTGTGGCAACTAGGCAAGGGGGGTGCCAAGTTACCAACGCGGGGAAACGGTAATGAATCTTCTTTGTTCTTTGTTACCACTGCATTCTGGTGCAGTGGTAAGAAGTCCCCTCATGGGGCCAGGTTGTTGGTGTGCCTTCTCCCCTGCTCCGATGAAGGTGATGGATCTTACTACGTTGAAGTTAATCTGCTGTACTTAATGTATCCACCAATGACCTCAGAACCTGGTCATGATGCTAGCAGTAATGCCTCTCCACCAAAGCTTTCGGACAGCTGCTGAAGATGTGCTCTAAGGTGCCCTCCTCTGGCACAACTGAGTTGGAGAGCATGCGCTGACCCAGCGCGTTGTCGCACCAACCGCACAACGAAACATATCAGTATCCCAGTTGACGACCCCCCAGGCAGATGCGCAGTCTAGTCCCACCCTCCGGAAGTGGCCATCCATCTGCCGCAGCCAGGTGTTACATGCGCACGCCCACGGCCTGGTCCAACCTCTCGGAGCCTCAGCAAGTTATGCCACATGGCCATAGTGCCGCAACTGGTGCTCCCTCACAATGCAGGTAATGTGCCTCATTCAGGACTCCCTGAGCAACCGCAATCGACAACTCATCAGTGACAGCTTGATCTTGGAGTCTGGCTCCAAGTCCAGACTCATTCTTCTAGTGGGTGGTAACCTACTGGACCTAAACTGAATATTCAGATTAGCAACAACAAGTCTGTGGTCTGAATTTATAAACTGGACATTTCTGTAGACTGCCCTTCTGCAGGAGCCTCCAGCTTTTGTCCATGTGGATGTGATTGATCTCTTTTGCCGCACCTCCAGTACTGGAGTACCAAGTCCAATGGTACCAAGTCCAATGGTGCGACCTGCAACCCTTGACCTTTTGCAATGTCAAGGAACGTGGAACCACTTTCACCCCGATTGCCAGACCCGTGGGGACTGACACAATCCTTGTAGCCAGCCCTATTGGTGCCAGTGGTAACATGGAAGTCACCCATGACCAGAGGAAGGGCAATCACCTCGTGGGCATCCCTCAACCACCGATTGGAGTTGCGAGTTGAAAGTTTCCCGTATCAAGACATCACTCACCGCAGTCGGAGCATACACTGAGACAACAGACAAGACACCCAATGAGT
>JAODKM010000020.1:24107201-24125675 GCA_026780845.1 Petrocephalus sullivani
TGAGTCTCATGATGCGCTCCTTGAAAGGGGTGACGTCGGACACCACTGGGAGGAGCCAATCTGCCACAGCAACAGCTACTCCCTGGGTATGGCAGCCATCAGAGCGACCAGACCAGTAATAGGTATAACCACCTACAGATATCTGGCCACACCCCAATCTGCATACCTCAGACAGTCTCCCCACTGAAATGCGTAGTTTGAAGATGGTCATCTTGCCAGGGAGAGAAGATGTTTCACGAGACCACATGCAGGGACCCTCGCCTGGCCCCGCCTCGTTGACCAGCTCCTCGCCCGAGCCTTCATCGTCGCCAGGCTCCTCACCTGGTTCTTCTTCTGGATCCTCCTCATCGCCTGGCTCCTCTCTGGGGCCCTCTTCGTCGCCAGGCTCCTCTCCTGGGCCCTCCTCGTCACCTGGCTCCGCTCCGGGGCCCTCCTCGTCACCCGGCTCCACTCCGGGGCCCGCCTCGTCGCCCACTCCGCTCCAGGGCCTGCCTCGTCACCCAGCTCCACTCCAGGGCCTGCCTCGTCACCCAGCTCCACTCCGGGCCCCGCCCCTCGCCGGAGCCCGCCCCAACGGCTCCTTCCCACCTGGTCTCGCCTGTGGCTGTCCCCCCGATGGCTCCTTCCCATCTGGTCTTGCCTGTGGTTGTCCCCTCGATGCCTCCTGCCTGTCTTGTCTCGCCTGCGGCCGTCGTACCGATGGCTTCTGCCTGCCTTGTCTTGCCTGCGGCCGTCACGACCTAGATTGGGACCCGATGGGCTTAACCCTGAGTCCTGGACCTGAACCACCATTTTCCCCTGTCCCAAGGTGGCCTGTGGTATTGGTGGGGTCACAAGAGGGTGAAGGGCTGTGTTTCGGTCTCCTGGAAAGGGATATGGGGGCATATCTGCCAGGGCCACCTTGTGGGCCCCTCGGTGCCCTCCTGCCCAACCAGCCCCTTGAAGCCACCGGATCCTGGCCCTGCTGTCCCTGTGGCGCCCCCTGGCCCTGCTGTACCTGCGGCACCCCCTGGTCCTGGTAGCCCTGTGGCCACTACCGTGCCCTCAGTCCCAGGTACAATGGGGCCCATTGGACCCTCTTCTCCTGGAGGTTCGATCCCCAAGAGGGCCTCCTGATTCCTGTTCCACAGCCCACGGACACCCAGGGCCCAGGTATCGCCGGCTTCCTGGTGGGGCAATCGGAGTCCTGGGACCCCAGGGGCCCGATTATCACTCCCTGTCCTCATTTGTTTCGCCCTGGTCTCACTTCTGTTTCCCCCTGTTTGGTCTGTCTTCCCGGGTCCCCTCTCCCAGTGTGCCCTCATGTGTTTAGCTCTTGTCGTGTTCTACATCCACCTGTCTTCCCTAGTCCTGTTCGATTGCCTCGTCCGTCTCTCCTGTGGTCTTTATCCCTGCCTGCCCTTCCGTTTCCCCTAGTCCGTCTCCTCATGGTCGTGCTTCACTGGCTTCGGCCTACCCTTGTCGCCTGTCCTCCTGTTGCTTACTGTGGTGTCCCTCTGGTTGTATCTTCCTCTTCTCTGTTCTCCCAGTTTCCCTTAATCCGTTTGTTGCATGGGTTCCTGTCCTGTTTAGTCGTCCACTGTCTGCTTGTGTCCTTCCTGCGGGTTTTGCCCTTTGTCCTGGCCCAGTGTGCCTGTCCTGTCGTCCGGTTCCCTTATGAAATTCATTTTATGCACAAAATGACTTACTTTAATTCACATAAGCAGACACATTTAGCTTTCTGCCTACGAAATGCAAGGTGGTTATGACAATTATATACACAACACAACACGACAGAGTGCCTTTACACTTTCGTGGACAGATTGTAACTGGAGTTTGTCTTTCTATGGACATAATGCAGCAAGGCATTGCTTGGTTTCATCATTAAATATGCCTTTCGTGGCACAGAATTTATTTTGATACCTGACTCCCCATATATTTCTGTGGCACAAACTCAGCACTAAACAGCCAGCCGGCTTTATGTCCATGTGCTGCTGTAGAGCCAGTGTGCTGCTGTAGGGCCCGCGTGACACCATTGTACATCATGTAGCAAATAACTGCACCTCATATTTGTGGATTTTTTTCTACAGATCAGCTGCGGTAGGAATTGGACACAAATCTGCAAATAAATAGGAGTTACAAATGCTGCGTGATACACAAATGGGCAGGACGTGATCCACAAATGTGTAAAACCTGTTTCATGTGTATAAATCCATCTATGTTTTTGTGGATATAATTTTACAAAAATAAAATAATAAAAACATGTATTTGTGAATGGTTACATATTTGTGGATTGTCTTCTGTGGGTTATAAATAATAAAGTCCAATAAAAACTTGGTAGTTTGGGTATGATTGACATGCCGCTGTGACATGCTACAGAATCGTGCTGTTGTGTAGGGTGCCCTCTGTGGTGGCAGTGAGTCCTGCAGGCATATGTGTTTGTGCGAGGCTGGCATAGGCTGAAAGAAGCGGAGCGGTTTGTCATTTCGGTCCTTTTCGGCTTGTGATTGACAGCCCCTACTCTGCACTCTGCACTCGTCTATGAATCTCTCGCTCCCTGGCCCCTCTGCCCCTAGCAGCTGTGGTTCTGGAACCCCGGGGGTCACAAAAAAGAGCTGATACAGAATTGCAGAGATGTGGAGAAGCAGAGAAGGTTCCACAGACTGACAGTCGGCGCAGGGTAGTGAAAAGCTGTCCTCGACTCTTTCTTTGACAAATGTGAGTGAACAATCCACAGCCTGACAGTCGACGGAGGGAAGTGAAAAGCTGTCCTTGACGATATGTTAGAAAAACGTGAGTGAACCACCCACAGGCTGACAGCCACGGAGGGAAGTGAGAAGCACGAGCGGATCATTCACAGGCTCTCAGTCATGCTCTGCTACCTCCTCAGTCGTAAAGCCAGTGCATGTCGTCGGAGAGTGACAGAGAGGAATCGGCAGAGGAACACTTGGTGGAGCCTGTGGTCAGAATTTGTATAATGGAGTCCGTAATCAGCCTCCCTGCAACTGGCAGGAATATTTTCTACGTTGGCTGTCATAGACATCTGTGGCTCATCGCAGCTGGAGCCTGATGATGTAATGAGTTCTGTTCATTTGCCTTCTGAGTAGTCAATGCATCATGCAACAGTGACAACCACGTGTGGTGTGTCGAATGCTCTCTCCACCACACGGCGATCTGTCGTAGCATGATTCTACGTTATCGTTCTCTATTGGCTGCAGGCGATGCAGTCAGAAGTGATGGAGCAATGGAGCAAATGTTCTAATATTCCTTCTAGGCCAGTTGCAAGCTGGGTTTTAATCGATTTTAATCAATGGGGGCTATGTTAGTGGATTATTTTGGATCTAGAGTGTCATTGTGTTAGGTGAGATCCCCTGAATTTTGAGCATTTGAAAGAGGGGGTGACGTTTCATGGCTTTCAGATTATGCTGAAACAGACAAGAAGAGCATCCCGTGAGATGACCAACGGTCCAATCTTTTCAGCCAGCAGATTGCATTTTCCAGAGACCTTCTTGGAAACGGCCGAGGTCGATCTAACTGGACACGGTCATCGATCACATGGAGAAAAAAGCCAGGGACATTTTTAATGTTGTGTGTCATCCGTATCTCTTCGAGACACTTTTTAAATGGCATTAGAGAGGGCTTTCGGAAATGTTCTGAGCTGGTCTCTGGCAGTGGAACCAAAACCCCTAAGCAGTTATTGGATATTAACTTGCTGAACATACTGGTGCTGGGTGGCTAGGAATGTTAGCTTGTGAGGTTTAGGTCACGGTGCTCACGGCTGCACTTAGCTAATGGGGGAGTAATGAGTCCATCACTAAGCGTGGCACGTATGATCTTGATGACATCGGCCATGTAATCTGAGAAGGATATGGGTGTTTTGGAATGTAGTCTCTCTGACCTCCGGCCTTCGTTATTGTTCATGAGCAGAACATGCCTCTGTACCGGGGAGCCATCGATGATCGACTTAAAGATTAAAAGGCTAGGCCTTGGCATTTATCTGACTTCTGTGTCACAGGACGAGGAGAAAGGGGGGCGTTTGTGGCAAGTCGCCAGCTATATGGGAGTGTGGTGAGTCAGAGTCCAGGTGCTTCACGTGCATCAATGAGTCTCGCGGCGGTTTTTTTCAATGTCACTGGTTTCCGTCACAGTGAACCCTGAATGACTATGGAGGCTGTTGTCGTACTGATCAGTCTGCAGTGGTGATTCAGTGAGCCTTCAGATAAACCTTGGAAAGCTGCTTTCAGGTTGCTACATTGCCCCACAAAAGCTGCCCCACACACTGTATATTATATCAAAACTTAGTTTAACTATGCTCTATTTAAAGTAAACTTACTGTAAAACTGGTAATGACTGCGAAATCCACAAATCCGCAAAATAGTTTTTTTCCCCAGTTTCAGTGTCAGAGTAGCAATGTTGTCGTTGGGCAGAATAATGCATGCACGGCACATGTGCATGCAAATTTCAAAACACTCAGTCCATTTTGAGAACATTTCTGTGGACTTTCTTTGCAGGTTTTGGAAATTTAACAAAAGTTCTGCCTTGGGATTCATGCGGACTGAGTGAGTTATGGATCCCAGTACTGCAACATATAATGAGGAAACTGGACTGAGTGAGTTAAGCAAATTTGCCCTTCAATTAATATTAGTAGTTGAGGGCTAATGTAAAACTTAAAGGGGCAGACATTTTAAGTCTTGGTGTTGGTTTTTTGTCATAGAGCGGTTTGGCCTGAACCATGTTGCTGCGACTTATACTATTACAAAAATAATAATGTATTTTTGTTAGTATATCTGTAACTGCACCGTGCAAATGTTAAAATTTAGCCACTCCGGCTGCGTGAAAGACTGTGGGACTGACACTAAGGGCTACTGAGGCATGTATGACTCAGTTACATACCCACATAAAAGCAAGATATGCTTTTACAGAGAAGAGGCACAATGCAGTCAGTGGGGGTGGAAATATGCCTGCTTCTGAATAACACCGATTCGCAAACAGAGGCACAGTTTATCTTCATCTTATTTAATAAATAAAATATGAGAGATGGCCTGTCATGTGCCGTGTGGCATATGTCTCCGGTCGTGATATTCAAATCTGTTTTCTGAAATAAAAAGCATCAGCTCTCCAGCATATGCAGGTGTTTCAGGAAGAATGTGATATGTTTTATGATTATCTAATAAAAATAGAATAAGGATATAAGAATATATGGTCAAACCTGTGTAACCAAGCCAAGCCAATCCAAACCAGACCAACTCACATCCTGGCACTGAAGAAGATTGCTTGAGTTAGACATGGCCTTGTGCCCATGGGCGCCATCTGGTGGTAAATATATGGCAGTTCATAAGGCATTTGGCAGCAGGACAGCGGTCTGGCTACCTTGCTTAATTAGCTCAGCTGTCAAGGATCACCAATTGAACAACAAGCATATTTAAGATGCCTTCAAGCATAAAATAAATAAATAAATTAATTAATTAATGAGCATAAAGAGTATTACTGATAAATAGTTTGTGGTGCATCTAGTAATGTATTTAAGCTGCTTATTTGCCCCCTTTTTAGTAAAAAAAATGGCAAAATGAAGCTTTATGCAGTCCTGAGGCTTTCTAGCCAAATGATCTGGCAAAAGGTTCATTAGATGAAGCCACATTTAACACAGTGTGCCCCGGTGACACCTTCTGGTGAATATAGTGATGGGGACAATGGCACTACTCAGGCAAGTGAAAGTATTAAAAAAGCCAATCTGTTCAACTGTACTTGAGCTGAGACCGAATGAATTTGACACTTGAGGGAAATGTTCCAATATGAAGCTGGAAACAATGAGTTTGCCATCACTAGGTTAATATTTACATGTATTGTACTCCTCAGGTATTTCATCCTCAGTAGTGACCTTTTTGACACAACACTTAAAATCGGTGTTTCACTTCCTTGTATTGACAATTCAAATCTCGAAACAAATCAATAGGGTGTCGCTGTGGGAAGCTGGGCCTGGTCTGCTTCTGAGAATGTCACAAGCCTTGTAGAAGGGTTTCAGCAGACACGCCTCTTCTTACCACATGCGCATTTCGCAGCCTTGCTTTTTAACAAAGTGAACATTTTCAGTGCTTTATATTGTTAGTCATTGTTTAGCTGGATGCTAGAACTTTGTTATATATGTCCTGTTGTCTAGCTGCAAGGTTTTAAACCACCATACTACCTGCTTTGGGTCTGTCACTCATCTCAGAGCATGGCACACCCATCACCTATGAAATGACTACAGCTAGTCGTGATTTCCTTGGCATTTTCTTGCAAACGAGCGCGAACAGACTGTGAATACTAGGTTTCTCTGCTCTATACGTGACGCAGTTTTGCATGTGAAATAATAAAATGTCTTCAAGCCAGTGTCTGAAGAGTCGTGACATAACCATTTAGTAAAACTTGACAAAATGCAAAATGCTTCATTGACACTTTCTGGAATTTTACGTAATGTGTGCTGTTAGCCAGCAAATAATTAGCACATCACTTTCTGCTTCTCTCTCAGCAAAACGAAGATTTAAATGTCTTAAAACTTTGGCCAATTTCGTGGTGTCTCCCCAGAGGGTAGATTATTCAAGAGGCCCTCCTTGTCATAGCAAGCAACACGAGTGTTATGTGCCTTAGCAGGTTAGGGTGCTGTGTTGGTGACTGGAAGGTTGCTGGTTCAAAACCCAGGCTCACCAGTGATGTCACCTTTGGGCCCTTGAGAAAGACCCTTAACCCTTAATTGCTCTAGGGATGTCTGTCCCCCCCATCCCCCCAAAAAATGTTGCTTTGGATAAAAGTGTCTTTCCTTGAACATCTAGTGCTTGATAAAATCATTAGTGGTTGACGAACTCTAGCCGTGGTCTCTTTCCTGGTCTAAGGAAGGTCGAGAGGCTGAGTGCCCAAGGTCCCTGAGATAACAGATCTGCCGGATGTCATGGGCTTTGTCGCCGGTGACATTTCAGGAGCATTCGGGAAGAGCGGGCCGCTGCTCGGGCCTCATTCAGAGTTCCTGTGACGCCCGTCGCATGGAGGATTTCACGGTGTGTGCCGGGGAGCCCATGCCGACATGAGACTAAAATAGCCTGGCAGCTATGGAGCTCCTGAAAGCCACGCCGGGCTCAAGCTGTGTGCGAGGCAGAGGGTAAGCTGGCCAGAGAGCATTGCCCCTATACGCCAACGCAAAGCATCAACAGAGGACTTAAGCTGAAAGGAGTCAGGGAGGCGGGGAAGGCCTGGAGAGCTCAGAGGCAGGCTGGCATCACGCTAGGGCAGGGGCTGGAGGGAGGGCGAAGATGCACGCATTCAGGGACAACTCTCTGTTTATCCAATGGCAGACGTTGCTCTTCATCTGTGACTGCGAATGAAAATATTTCTATAGCAGTACAGCATTCACACCGTTGGCTAATGTCCTCTTCAGCCAGACCTCACCTTAGGTCCCCTCCTTGCTGAGATAGGCTTTGCATGACTTAATAGCTGGAAAAGCAATTTGAAAATGGATAAATGGATTGACAATATGGTGTTTTCTTCTTGTAGATAGAAGTGTAAATTGACAGGTTTTGAAAGGCCTTAAACTAGAATTAAATGGCGCAAACTGGTATGCACATTTTTTTTAAGATTTTGTATAACAGTCCTTTTACGGAGTATAAGAAAATGCCATGGTCTCTTGGACAGCATAACCAGATGGCTTTTTCACACTTTTTTTATCAGAAACACCATCCAGGCAACCAATGATGGCCGCTCACTCGAAGCCGCTGCTGTCACTCTGATTAGCCGTGTGCCTGCTCCGCATCCTCCCCGCTGGGGCTGCCGGCACGGAGCACCCTGCAGGTCACCCGACTCTGACGATCGCCTGTTACCTGACAATCACCTTCCGCCTCTGCAGGGGGACGTTACTCAGGGGAGAGAAGCATCTGAATGCTAATGCCTGCTTCAGTTTCTGCGTCTCTATATACATATTCCATAACCATTTGCCCAACACAGGGTCATGGTGAGCTGGTTGATGGTTTTTACCACCACTCAAACCACCCATCTACATGTAGGTCTGGGAGCCCGCTCTTGGTTGCAGGCAGTCACTACACTATAGGGGCCCCCCAAAATTACTTTTGAGTGCAGCCCCTGAAGCAACAAATGTGCCCCTGCTCTCTGGATGCACAAGGCATGCGGGTGGGATGTCAGTCAGAAATTTAGACACGAATTGTAAATAGCATTTCAAGAAATGTATCTGCTCCCTGTCTTTTTCATTCTGAACAGACAGTAATTACACTGGATTTGCGCAGAGGTTTATAGTCTGTAACGTAGCAACTTGACAGGCAGTTGTTCACTTTGCTCCGACCTGCGTCCCAGTTTAGTACTCAGGGATGTGTAAACGATGGTGTGGCAAAGATCTGACAGTGAACATCCAGCAATTTTCCTCTATCAACTGTGGCATTACACTTTTAAGGGAAACAAGGGTAGATGTAGATGAGTAAAACAGAAGACAAATATCATTCCCACAGGCACAGTAGGAGTAAATGCATTTTTTTCCAGTAAATTTATTTAAGAAGCGATCGGCTCCAGGGTCCCAGTGACGCTGTCCTCAGTTCCACCCAAGATTTCACTCGTACAGAACGAGAGGCTTTTGTTCCTCTCCTCCATTGTCATCTGGCTTTTTCGGCTTGCTAAGTCTGATGTGCGTGTTTATGCATCTGTGTGTGGAGGTTGAAACTGAAATTGATCCGGCTTCTATGATGATTAGCAAAGTCTGTGCAACTAATGATTTTTTAAAATCACACCCACCCGTTGACGTGATCAATAAAATACCTCAGAGGAAATGCTCTACGAACAACTACAGCTGTTTCCATTTGTCCGCTGGTTCTTTAAGGGGAAAACGACTTTGATATCGGCGGCAACATTAACCTCTGGATTGAGACCTACAGAAAAACTTCCACAATAACTAAAAACAGTAATCGAATGAAATATAAGATCACAGGAAAGATGGCGTACAACACAATGTGCTCGGGGTGGAACATCCGGGCTGAGACGCATGCACGCACTCCGTCTGAACACCTCCCACAGCTACTTTCATACCCTCTGGACACGTCCACCTGTCTGCCAGCTTCACAAAGAAGAAGCATCCTGGCATCCTAGACTCCATACTCACTCAGAAATGGATAAAAATAAATAGTTATTGCTTAGTTATTGCTAAGCAAGCCATTTGTCTGGACTGGAAAATTTTGATAGCTGCAAAACTAATAACAGAACAAGGTACATCATACATTTTACTTAGAATAAATTTTTTATTTTAGTTACGATTATTGAATCTACTTATGGCTGATTTTCTAGTTCAAGTTAGTTGACTGACAATGAGAGCTGATCCTATCCAAGGCATCAACAGGAACAGAATAGACACTTGGGTTTAGACTGAACCATGATGCCAATTAACAGGCTGGTTGAATATTTTAACTTTTATTTTGGGGACTCAGTGCAACAATCCAGATGCCAGACAGCAACAATTTGGGCACCAGACGGGGTAAACTGGGGCCTGGTGGCCTGCAGATTCGTCATTACTGTCCCCGGTTTTGGGGATTTAATGACCAGTGAGCTGTTTGCTATAAGGGTGAACACACGGCGGAGGTGGGAGGAGGTCTGACAAGCTGAGGAAGAGGCGAGGAGAAAAGTCACGCCCCCGAGGTACTGGGTCACGATGGCCATGTAGCATGGCGTGAAGCAGAACAGGTGCATGTATGGGATAGGCAGCCACTGTCCTGCCCACGGACGGAGCCTGGCGCTCAGTCTGCCGAAAATAGGCGTAATTAGCAGTAAGGATTGTGACTCTCACCATTGGTTTCCTTACATAGACTAACATTACCATAAAACAATTGAAATGCGGCTGACGACCGGGCTCTCCTCTTTGGAATGGGAATTATTTAGTCCAGTGCACATAAACAAAAACCTTATGCTCCAAATCTGCTGGCAATAGTTCAAGTCACACATGAAAGATACCAGTGTATGCAACCATACCTTCCCCTCAAAGGAAGGACAGCTGTAGGCCAAGCTTTCACCTGAGTAGAGCCCTGTATCTAATTGGAGCATGCCTCTGATCCAAGAGTCTAATAGGGAGACACCTCCATGTCATAGATTCAAAGAGAGTAAAGCTCTGCTCCAAGCCACAAAGAGAAAGACTCTTCAAACCTCCAGGCTAACCTCTTCAAACCTCCATACTTCGAAATTTTGCAGTTTGACTTTAGCTAATGTGTTGCTATGTCTGACGTTGGTGCCCATACTCTCAACCTATTCAACGCATGAAATGTCTGTGTCTCTGCCTGTGCTGTGCAGCTCAGTAGTTTGTCTCCAATGATCCAAGTTGATGCAACAGTATCCTTTATTTTTATCACAGGCTGTTAGAAACCCCCCCCCCCCACCACTGGCCCAGGTACCCTAACAGATAGGTCGTTCAGTATGTCTCTTGTTTGACAGGTGACAAAGTGGATCGAGGTACTTGTGAATCCTATAAGGTAGAGCTTTTCACGACCACTGATGTTTCCGCATTCTGATCGCATCGCATTAAAGCTGGAAATGTTTAAATTGCCCACCGATCCATCAGCCGGTATCCCACCCCTGCTACTCGGCCAGCAGCCACTGGGTTCCGCAGGATTTGCCTCCTGGGGCCACGCAATAGTAAGGGAAAGTTAGCGAAAATGCTAATAAGCAGTTATAGCAAATAAGCTGTGATGCGGATGTATATATTTCCTATCAAACAGGTTGTTATCCTGTTATCCTGTCCAAAAGCTCTCCCTAGAAAGTGGCACTTAGTCACTTGGTTCATTGAGAGTGAAGCTGGTGATGGCGGAATTCGGAGAAGACGGCTTGACGGAAAAAGAAAGGAAGTGATTTTGAAACAAAAGAGGGAAAAAGGAGAGGATCTGGGGAATGCTGGTGGGGGGCCACAGGCTGGGCTTTTCGGAGCAACGGGCTGGGGCTTTGTCTCCACGAGGTGGGGGTGCCCCGGGGTAAATACTGCTGCTACATAATTCTACATATATGGCTGAAGGTGTTGAAATTAGACTGAAATAAATGTATTTCTTTTATGTGTGTGGAATAAAAAATGACTCCAGGCAACTGCGGGATCCAAGAAGAAAAGTAAAATAAATATTAAACCATAAGCTTCCGCACATCCGGAGTGAAGAAGTGTACAGGGCTGTTTAGTGACATGCCACAGCGCCCCCCATGTGCACCCGCGCCCGGCGTGTCGCAACGAGGCCAAGTGTGTTGGCGGAGAGGTGCCCACCTCCAGCTTTTGTTTCTATCTTTAAAAGTACCCGGACTGCATTTTTTATTTAAATTGAAGGCCCCTTAAGCGGTGGCTAATTGGACGCCGTGTGGACCAGGGAGGTGAGGGCGCCAATGAAATGCGTGGAACTTGCGGAGATCCGAGGAGATAAAGATGGGGCTCGTTAAACGAGACCTTGTGGGGCTTCCCGGTCGTGCCTTGCAGATGACACCGCAATTAGAGACAGGCTGAGCTCTGGATGCTGCAGCGACTGAATCGCTCAAACAGGCCTACATGTGAGTTAGTGTTATGTGGCGGTCTGGGACTATGATTATCCTAGTGATCACCTGAGCACCTGTCTCTTTCTCAAGGCCTTTTTCTTACACCATTTGAGGATAAGGAAAGAAATGATGCAGAAGAAAAATATGAATCGGTTTTTAAGCCTGCCAGCTGAGAAGGTTCGAGGAAGAGTCGTGTCCTTTAAACAGTACAGCACGGCAGATAATGAGAAAAGTTTCACCATGCGCTTACTGATTTAAGGTGTGAATGAGAGAGCCTTCCTTTTATAATCAAAAAGTCCAGGCCGTTCCCAGGTGGTGGAGGAACAGTTGATTCTGGTAGTTAAATCGACCTTTGTTAACTCCTGGATGGAGATTGTGATTGACCTAGCCACCTTTTCTTTAAATTTTCTACATTTTCCCTCATTAGTGTGCTAGCAGGAATACCATGTGTTAAAGCCCAGCTTACTGTTAGAGTTAAAAATTTGATCAATTTTAGATGATCGCCCGTAACAGATGGTCAACAGTGTCACCCAAAATAACTGTGTGAGACACACACACACATACAGAGGTTAACACTGCACATAAAAAACCTTGCTATAAATAGTTTAGAGTGATAAGTTTATGGTTAAAACATCCTTAGTTATCTGTTGCGATCACTATTCTTTTAGCGTTAATTATTAAAATTCTTCTGCTTTTTGCCTCTTGCGTGTTACCATGGAGACAATTATAGCGATGCTTTAATAATAGTAACCTCTGAGTTTCCTATACTGTCTTCAAATTCTCACACCTACTACACTTCAAACGTGTTTAAAATGCTCATAAATAACTGCTATAAATACACACTCGCAATACTTTCGAATGAATCAATAAACAGAGAGGTTACGTTCCATGTACAAGAGCCAGTTCTGGCTGCCAGCAGTGGGTCCTTCAAGGCCCCCGCCTTCCACTGCCGCCCAGTCCACATTGCACCCGACCCACAGGGCTCCCCCTGCAGGTGCTGGGCCCAGAGGAAGACAGGCCCATTTTATTGCTTCAGGCTGTGCCCGGGAAGGCCTCAAAGGTGGAGACCAGGCCACCAGGCCCTCCCCTACAAGCTCCCTCCCCCAGCCCTGGCTCCAGGCCAAGGCCCTGGTCTCCCCAGTCCGGGCGGTGCAGCGTTTGACCCGGTTGACCACTTTAACCTTACTACAAAGACTTAAATTTGAGAGATTGGGCTGTGTGGAAAGGTGCTGAAGTGGTTTAAATTCTATTTGACTAATCATTTTTAATATGTTTACGTGTCAGATAATTGTACTCCTCGTCTATGCCGCCAGTCATATATGGCGTACCACAGGGACCAGTTCTTGATCCTGTACTGTTTTCTCTCCACATGCTGCCGTTAGGTGACATAATGAGAAAATATAATATTAATTATCACTCCTGTACCGCTGACACCCAAATATACATTTCAGCTCCGCTTAATGACACTGCATCTATTTTCACTTTAGCTAATTGCTTTAATGAAGTAAAGACCTGGATGAGTGAAAACTTCTTATCACTATAAATGGGCAGAAAACCGAGGCTCTGTTGTTTGGAAGCAAGTCCACGGATAGGGATGCTATAATCTCTGCACTCTGCTGCTAGGGGTTGAACTTTTCCATCAGCAGCTGAGCCCGTAACCTAGGTGTCACGTTTGATACAAACCCGCACGTAGATGCAGTATCGCTGCATACTCTGCAGTGTGCTTCCTAAAGCTACGCAACATTGCCAAACTATGATGATTCCTTGCTATTTCATGCCACCCTACACGAGCCTGCATGGAGAACTGACTCAGTGATGGATGAATGGTGAATCTGTTGTGAAAGGCTCTTTATAAAAATGAATTGAAATAGACATTGAATATGTTCTTCTTAAAAATTCCAGTGAAACAGTAAAGCATTTACTGTGAACCCTGCTGAAATAACACAGCAACTTGTCCTCTTATCTTACCTGCCTTCCCTCAAACCTGGAAGTACATCACATTTACTCCTCCAAAAATACTCCAGAGACACTGGATTTATGACTGACCCTGCACTTGGACCCCGGGCTTTGCTCTCACCTACAGTATATATGTGTGTGTATGTCTTAGAAAGGAGTGCATGATGGGATATATGAAAAGAAGCATTCCAGTGTACCTGTACTCATGCTTGTACAAATGGTAAATAAAGTATAATTTAATTTCATTTCCTTATCTTTGGCATCCGTACAGCTGACAACCAGGAAATGGGGAGAATATTCTAATGACCAGCTCACAGCACTCCAAATGATCCAGGAAGCATGGGCACTGGCCCAATTATAATAATTAATCATACCAGGAAAGTGAATTAGGCCAAAGCTCTGTCCAATTAGTAACACCGGGGAATGGGTTTTTACCATCACTGTGTAAAATTGCAGAATGCTCACACTAAACCAACATTTATCTACTTCATCTTTATTACTGCAAAAATGTGAGCTATTGAATACAATGAGTGAAAACTTCACTTATGCATGTCCTTTTTTAACAGCAAGCATTAGATTTTGCTGAGGCCGCTCGTTTAGCCTAACGATGCTAATGATGTATTAAATTATGTATGTCATAATTAAATTTTCTAGTACCTATCTATTATTTTGCCCTGGTTAATTTCTATACCTTTAGTCCCCTAGAATTTATATTCTTTTTAGAATACCCAAAATTCCCCTGAACTGGTAACATTTGCTTGTATCTTTAAAATTTTATCCACAGTATCCCATCAGGATTTGGTATTCACTGGATATAGGACTGTCCTGTGGCTGAAAAATAGCTAAGGGTGATTCTCATTTTTTAAGGTGGGGGGGGGGGGGGGCATAAGAGTGGCCATAATACAACCCCAAATCAGAAAAAGTTGGGACAGTATGGAAAATGCAAATAAAAAAAGAAAGATTTCTAAATTTACTTCAACCTGTATTACATTGAAAATCATATTTACAATCACCTGTTGACATTACCTGTTTCAAATCACATCATTATTTCACCAATTTACCTCATTACTAGCCCTAAACTGCTCCTGTCCCAACTTTTTTTGAAATGTGTTGCAGGAACCAAAATTGGAACACATGTTTATTTAATAAAAAATCAATACAGTTTATGAGGAACACACCAAATAATGTGCTGTTGTATTGTTTTCAATGTAATACAAGTGAAAGTAAATTTACTACTTTCTCTTTTTATTTGTGTTCTCCATACTGTCCCAACTTTTTCTGATTTGGGGTTGTACATGCAGAGGGGCTGTCCTTGTCATTAGCCAATGATATGATTTGAATCGGTGAAAGACAGGGGAGGAATATACTGACGGCCAATCAACTTTCAACTGGGGCTAGTGCCCCGGTGGCCTGTCCCTTTATATGCCCGTGAAACCCCCCCCCCCTCCGATGTCCTCATGTGCACAGCCACTCCCCACATCCAGAACCGGTTGTGTGACAATAACTAGCATCACTGGCATGGATAACTGGCATCACCAGAGAGCATAGTACCGGTCCCTCCTGCTGCCTCCGCTGGCAATGGTACCGCTTTGCTCCTGCCCCCATGCAGCCTGGGGAAGGGCTGTCATGTGAGCATTTAACTGTATGGTAACTGGAGTGGGGGGGGGGGGAACTGAAGGTGGCAATGGCATTCATTCTGTGGTGGGTGACAAAGGGGTAACGCAAAGTTTTAAAGCAAAAGCTGTAACGCAAAAGCTGTAACGCAAAAGCTGTAACGCAAAAGCTGTAACACAAATCTATAAACCAAAGCTGTAATGCAAAAGCTGTAACAAAAGCTGCAATGCAAACATGAGATTTTCTCTGAAGTTGGTTTGAAAATGATTCTCCTCAAACCAATAAATGATAAATTGATCAATACATTGATACATTTGCTTATGTGGTTGTTGGTGTCTCATGTTTTAACACTACCGGTTGCTTCGATGGCGTGTGGCTCAGTGGGTTAGGATGCTATGCCTATGATCAGTAGGTCACCACTTCCAATCCCAGTGGTGACAGAGTGGTTTCACTATCAGGGCCCTGAGCAAGGCCCTTAATCCTCAGTTGCACTAGGGATTGGTTAGTTCTGCTTTCCCAAACGTGTGTTGCTTTGGTTAAAAGCATCTGCTAAATGAATAGAATCTAAGATATGACTCTACGGGCCAGAGAGAAATGTCAAGTGAAACCCAGTGAGATATATACCACGCCAGCCATGATTTAACTACTGGCGGTGACTAACTTGCGCCTGACCAGGTGGGTGGAGATGACGTTAATGATAAAACAGCCTCGCGTGTTCATGGAGCGGCTTTCAGCTCGCTCTCACACTATCATTTGTAATTCAAATCTCACCATATTTCCCTTAAGAGCCGACATGCTAACAGGACAGACCTTTACATAAGTCACACTAACACAAGTTTCAGCGGAGACTTGGAAATGGGGGAGTAGAAAACGGATCAATGCAAGAATGTGATACAGCTTGTCACCTCACGAATGGAAGTCATTGGGACTCTTGCTTTGCATATACATATATGCATGTGTGCTGTATAATTACACATGGGTCGGACAAAATTACAGAAGCAAAAGAAGAAAAGATAGTTAATCTCTGATGTGTCTAAGTCACTATTACAAGCATAGCTTAAATTAGGGGGCTTAAATTAGACTGAATGCCAAAAATGTGCCAGGTGTGAGGTTTCAGGGCAACATGAGCCCAAGCAGTCAATGCCCAAATTGCTGCTTATCCCTCTTGAAGATTGGTTCAATACTCCACACAATTCAGGACTTTATGGCAGCATTTTGAGCAAGATGGAAGTTTTTCTAAATGCAAAAGCTGAGCCTACACTTTATTAGGTGCCTCATATTAATACATTGTTATAAATCATATATAATATCATATATAAGATATTGTATGCACACCCCTGGATATTCTTGACTGGATTGCGCCCCTGCTGTCCAAACACGTGCTATCTGCCTTAATGAGGCAATATCTTTGTGAGAATATATATTTATGTATTTGTTGTCATGTATCCTGCTCTACCTCTGTAAGATTCACAAAATCCAAAACAAACAGGACAAAAGGGCTTAGTAAGACATACAAAGAGATGATATCAGCAAAAGGCAAACTGCTCAAGTGCTCGTATATATATTTCATGTTCTCTGTCTCTGCCTTGGCTGAATATACGGCCGTGAGCATGTTACATCAGCAGATGGAACAGATGGACATTTGTCATTTGTCATATGTTGGTCTTCGCCGGCCGTATTCTTGCTTAGATCCGCCATCTCCACTGCCATGTAAGGAAGAAAATGGTGTACAGTAGCTGCGGCCCCAAGAGAAGAAATAACCTGCCATAAACTTTGGAGTGTGCGCATCAGCAGAAATAGATTTGCAGTGGAAATGGCTGAAGGTGCGGAGTTTTCAGATTGATTGGTTTGAGATCGGCACTCTGTTCGTCATTGATTACAGGGGAGCGCACAATGTGGGAGTGAATGTAAGAAATTATTGTATTATTAAAGTATTGGATCACGGCAGGTTTTCCTTATTATAAGTTGCTACAATGTCTCGGCGGCAGTGTGTGGCTCAGCCGGTTAGGATAATGTGCCCGTAATCGGAATTCTGTGTTTCAAATCCCAGGGTGGGCAGACTGGCATTGCTATTGGGCCCTTGAGCGGTGCCCTTAACCCCATAAATGCCCCTGGCTGACCCTACACAGTGACCCACACGTTGTCTCTGTGTCTCATGGAGAAAAGTAATTTCCCCAAAGGGGTGAATAATGTAACACTGTTCCATTCTGCCTTCTTCCCAGAGCATCTATGGGAAAATTCTCAGTTGATGCCTCATATACAAAAGGAACTGTAGCACTTGTGGAGGTGTTAGGCCATTTGGCACCCTTAAAAATGAAATGACAGCATATGTGGAATTCTCATCTCAAATGTCCACACCAAGTGTGCTTCGTTACATATATCTCTGTGAATGCTGCACTGATGTGAACCTGCAGTGCGTTCATATAGAAGCGAGTATTAATTATTAATGCAACATGCTAACGTGTAATGTTTTACTTTTATTAGCATATTATATACTTAATAGGGCTGTTAATGCATTGATTAATGTAAAAAATAGTGATGCATTATTGTTTTTTAATTGTCTTACTCTCACAACCTATTGTAGAGCCCCATTTATGGTCAGAACAATGGATTTATTGAGTTTTCTGTACCACATTGTTCATCTGCTCTCATCATGTTTTTTGGGCTTTTGAGGCTACCGTAGTCATATTTGTATATTTCTGACCAGAAGCCTAATTTTGACAACGCAACTCTGAGTACACTTGTTTTATGCTATTGATTTACGAGGCTTGATAAAGTCAAAAAACAAGAGGAAAACATCAAATCCATTTATAACTAAATGAAGTGTTTCACTTTTTATCACTCATTACACAGCACTTTACAAGTGTATATTTTAAATGCTGGATTTGACTGGGATGTCGTCAAATTTCTTCCTTAGTAAAAGTATTCACAGGTATACTTAAAAAAAGTACATAGAAAGTTTCATCTCACTTCTGCTGCTTTAAAAATGTAAATAGATTTTCTTGGTCTAAAATTCATATACAGATTCTGAAATCTCATTAATAATTATCTAGCCATGTGTTTTATCCAGAAAAACAAATTTGTAGAGCATTATGCTGCCTGACTGCATTTAGAAATTAACTCTAGTTATTGTGCGACTTGATGTATAGGTATAGGTGTAATGGAGGCTTAGCAATCCTTTATTTTTCCTGTAGGTGAACATAATCACAATGCATTTTCAACAAATTGTAACATGATTGAATACGCGATTAATAGCCTGATTAATCGCTCAGTTAATGAGATTAATAGCACAAAATCACTCAGTGTATGCAATTAATTATGAGAAAGAAAATGAATTGACTGACAGCCCTAATATTGATTATATTGGTCTTTGTTGAGATAAACCAAAGACAACACACAATAAGG